>CAJQZM010029716.1:0-17061 GCA_907164665.1 Colias nastes | reverse complement strand
GGTCTCTCCGTTTTGAAAGTTTGTGGTGCTATTGTTTATAGACCACTAGAGAACGTACAAAAGGTATGGGTCTCTCTGTTTTAATTTTTTGTGGTGCTAATGTGTTTAGGCCACTTAGAGAACATGCAAAATGTATGGGTCTCTGTTTTTTACAGGTTGTCGCTTATGACAGCACTTGAAGCCACTGTCGTTACGACGGTGTATTACATTTTGAGTTTTATCTATATTCGTGTTAAGTCTGAAGGTATCTAATTCAGTAATAAGTATTTGCTTTTTAATACACCTTGTCGATGGCCGCTTGAGTGCACGCTTGCGTCCATTTCACTGGTAATGGTAAAATAGAGATGAACGTCATTTTTCGTTCCCCTGCATAAGATATACGCTTCAGGCTATAACACGAAACTAATTGATTGCTAACAAGTTTCCTTTATGTTTCTGAGACAACGCTAAGACGATGTTGAGCAGGTTTCAAGGGATGAAGCAAACAGGTCGAATAGATCTGATGCTAGTGGTACAAGTGATGCTGCGGTCGAGGACGCCGCACTGTCAGGAACGGCCGTGTTAGAAACAAATCCCCAACTGGCAACCCAAACCGAGGGGGTGGTTATAAAAATGAGTTGAACAGCGGATTTGACACACTTTCCGTTGGGCTCTCGGACGAAACGGTCGTTTTGGTTGTGCTTAGTTGTGTTAATAATTATTTTGAGTCGATTATTATTTTATTGTTGAAAGTAGATATATAAAGTAATTTTGTAAGGAATAAAACCTTTCTAGGTTGAATTTAAAATCTTTAAGAATATCTATATAAGGGTATGTTGTATAGCTTCAATTTCATGGTGGCCGTTGCTTCAATCTTAGGACATCCCTTGCTGGAGTCTTTCTAAGATAATCCATCTATCCACCATCTGGTCTTGGCGTCCTTGATCCAGCGTCTCCCAACAAAGCTTCGATGATTCCCTGTAAACAATACCAAAAAAAATACAAAGCCACAATCGTGCCAATCTTTTAAAATGTTTGCACATATCCAAATGTTGTTACAATTAATCCGTAGAGTATTTATCAAGAGCCTCGTTCACAGCTACCTACTTCGTTCAACAAACAAGCCTATTTTTATAGTGTGATGAGCTTACAAGGGCTTGAAGCTATTAGCAAACATGTGTACGGATAGGAAAAAAGAATCAGGACATTTTCACGACACGATCTGATCCCATAGTAAGCTTTTCACTTGTGTTATGGAAACACAAGTGAAAAGAAAAAGTGAAAAAATAGATAAATAGACAGACAGAGCAAACATCACACAAATATTTCCCCCGGGTGGGATTCGAACCCGCGACCTCTGGCTCCGAAGGCAGGGTCGCTACAAACTAAGCCAATCAATAAATAATATTTTTTCCCTTATTTTATAACTATTTCCTATACATATAAGATATGGTAAATAAAATTACCACAGTAATATAATAACATATACGGAGAAAAACGTTATTAAGTAAAAGGAAGTATCCTTCAAAGGCACGTACATTTAATTACGCGGTAAGTTTTGCCACTAATAATGGATGTCACATAACTTGTAAATAGTTTGGAAGTGCAAAAACATATTAAAAATGTTGTTATTGATTTAATGTATTGGCTGAATGTCTGAGAAAAGGAAGGCTTTTTCCGTGTTTGATATTATTACCTACAAAATTGGTATAATATTATTTAACTCTACTTTTAACATTCCAATGAAACAAAATATATTTTGCAGTAAAGTCTTGAACCATTTTATATGAGTGTGTTTATATGAGACCTTCTTAGTTCTGTGGCTAGTGTTTTTAGCGATTAAATACAGAGATAATAATTTAGATCCTAGGATTGATATTTGAATATAACCGTGTATCAACTTTATGTCCTATTTTTAGTCTGATGTTTTCAGAGTAAAACCTATGTGAAAAGGATTATTTTTAATAACAATGTACTTCCATTTCTATTTTTAATTACCCACCAAATCATGTTTGTTAATTCATTAGAATCGCTACAGTTGTAAATCGTGTTTAAACATTAAAGTTTTCATTAAACAAAACCACATGTTGAAAGTAAATTTCCATACACATCAGAACTTGTTCCTAAAATGAAAACACCTTTTGACTAATTTCTAACCTAACACCTTCAGAATAAGGTACAAAATAGCGTGTATCTCAAAAAGTCGTGTGGCAGTTTGTACATCTGAGGTCGCACAAAAAGGAACTCCATAACTAATTAACAGACATCAAAAATACGGCCTTTCGTGAAAATATTTACTGAAAGACGAGGGAAATTAAACCTTATATCCAATACATTACGGCGGTCTTGCTTTTGTCGTAATTAGGATTCCATTGATCTAATTATCTGGGACTGATAAAAGTCCTCCAGACCGCGAAATGAGACACTATTTATTCATTAATTAAGGATGTAATTAGGTATTTTTATTGTGTATTTATATAATATCTAACACTCTCCCACTGTTCGCAAAATAAAATTAAGGTGCACATTATATTTTTTCTCTACCTATGCTACATAAACACACTTTCATAATTATATGTATCATTTAGTACTGAATCATTGCATCTGTACAGTCACGTGGTCTCCTCTGAAAATCAGTGCAGCAATACATTTTAAATAATGGTTGCTGCTTTGCTGACGGGGAGTCCTTTTTGCCTCCATTGCTATCTTTTTTTTTTCTGTTTTGTGTATTATATTACTAAGAGTTACATGGTGGCAAATAAAACGCTTTCTATTTCTATTTCTATAATTACTTAATATAAGTAATGGGCAAGTTTTCTTTTTTCATTATTATATATAGTTTGTACACCGAGTATAATATAAATAGCTAATTGAAGGGTCAATGCCTGATTATTTTTGACTCGATTAATTCATGCCAGAGCACGCTTGCAAAACGTATTGAACATTTAACCAAATAACAATATAATTAAGCTTGCAATACACTTACACAACTCTATTATACATAGCATTGAATAATGTAAGTAGTGCTAATTATTTACGTTCTAATTTTCTAAGTAAAATTTTTCTTTCCATTATATCTTTCTTTTTAAACCTAAAAGACTACAATCGATCAAGGTATTCTTACCCAGCAACAAACCAAAATAGTCTAACTAAGCCCATACCGTAGCGAGTGAATATGAAAACTCCAAAATATGACTTCTATTCTCATTTCTCAACAATAAAACTTCACAAATATCACGTTTGTTCATTTCGAAACTTTACTGCTTGTGTTACGTGAAACTTTCTCATAACTTGGCGAATATAAAACTAAACGCAGGCACAAGTATACGTGAATATTTATTGGCCTTTTATATCAAATAGATCTCATTTAGATATAGCTTTTATTTTGGTGGCAATTTATTATTGTGTTATACTGTAATATACAACAATAACATTCAATGTTATCGATTTCTCGATGAGGTTATAGTTTTATGCGGATAGGTGAGGCTTTGAATATAGAATAATATTGTTTTATGAATCCTACAAATATTATTAGCTCGAAAGAAAAATTGTAAGAATGTTTGTATTTGTTTGTTAATTTGAAATAAATTAAATTTACTTTCATGTTTTATAAAGACTTGATTGGTTTATCATTACTTTGTTGATTATAATAAATTATGTTATCTTTCTATGATATCTAAAAAAAAGCATTCGTTATGTCGATTTAATATTAATATGCTTAAATACGCTATCATATTAAAGGAGATTGCCCAAGTGATTATGGCACTTGGTATCGCAATCAAACTTATTGTGTCAAGATGAAATATAGCTTAATTTAAAGCTTGATGTTAGTACTTTTAGAAACGATTAAAGCTTTTATGTAAATAAGCCGCAGTTCGCGACAATAAAAATAAAACAATAGTTTTATTCAACACTTCAAAACATACTTTATCGAGTTTAAACTAACGATGAACGTTAAGTTTTACATTTATTACACAGGTAATATTTTAATTTTCAAGACAAATGTGAAAAGTAAATCGTAATAAACATTATTTCAAAATAAATAACGTTGAACAATGCGTCGAACACATTCATTCAACATTCATTTCAAATAGAAACTATGACGTATGATGCAGGACGCTTGCAAGAGAGATAGATAATATATGTGTCAAAACAAAAACTTTTTCTTTTATTTCTATTTATTCGGTATAGTTACGACTTAATAGTGATAAATATGATCATTATAAATACAAATAGGAATTAACAATATCACGAACACGTGACACAACTAGTATTTTACCGATTCCATAGGTGGTCATACATGATTCAAAACACAAACTTTTACTATTATTTCAATTTATCCGGTATAATTAAGACTTAATAGTGATACATATGATCCTTATAAATACAAATAGGAATTAACAATATCACAAATACGTGGCACAACTAAAATTTTACCGATACCATCTCCTTTCGTTCTTGTTACCTGATATTAAATTATATTATAAGCAAGATTTACACATATATTAACATCTTTTCGTAAAGTGATAAATATTATTATTTTCATTGTCTTGAATATGATAAAAAGCTCTTATAATTCATAAGTTTTCTGTACTAACTGAAAATGAGCCTGTATTATTATTTTCCATCATATAGATTTACGTATGTACTTAGGTAGTTCTCGCGTTAGGCTAGATTGAGCTAAATTCTTGCTAAATTAGACTTTCTACGCTTTATGGGCTTATAACATGCGGTCTGCACATAATTTTCTGGTATTATTAGTGTTAGTATTATAAAATAGAGTATTAGAGAGTCTGAAATATTCATATTCAGTCATGAAGACTAAAAATTGAGTTATAACATGGATTGGAAACGATCCTTAGTCATAAGAAAATATTGTGTAATGAATATAGTACGTTTTTCTAGTGTCTATGGGTCCTTATACCTCGGCGTGTACTTTTGGTATGTATGATATATTGTAAGATATGTATGCTGTTAACCAAAAAAGGGTATTTTAGTAAGTATCTAAATGAAATGACTTGTTATTTGTCTGAACGTTTTTATTAAACGTATTAATTTAGTTATATAAAATTGTAAGTTTATGTAAAGAGTACCTAATACATATTTATAATCCACTAGCTTTCCACCCGCGGCTTCGCCCGCGTTTTCAAAGAAAAACCCGCAATGTTCCCGTTCCCGTGGGATTTCCGGGATAAAACCTATCCTTAAAATCCTTTCTTAGGGGACGCCTACGTTATGACATCTACCTGCATGCCAAATTTCAGCCCGATACGTCCAGTGGTTTGGGCTGTGCGTTGATAGATCACTATATCAGTCACCTTTGAGTTTTATATATATATAGATTAATTTTAAGAAAGCTAGAGCTTTTTTAAGTCGGAAAATTTTGTTCAACCTACGCTTAGATAAAAGAAAGTGCTCTAAATTAATAAGCTGTTAAAAAGTTCCCAATTTTTATTTCACAATTTCATAGTTCGCGCTTCAAGTAGGTACCTAACTATATAATTTAATATAACATTATAATTAATATAGTAGATATAATCAAAGCGTGAGAATGTGCGTTTGTTCCCGCTCATAACGGACCAACATTTAGTTACCTGAATAATGTCTTAGATCTACGTCCGGGCTAGCGTTAATATTATCTTTCTATGGTAAGACATTATCTTATATCTTCCTTAATGTTTTCCTCGTAAATGCGGTTGCTGAGCACACTGCTTCGAACCGTAAGTGAGTTTACACACTATGCAGAGAGATATTCGAGCGACTATACTAAAAACGTCTTCTTGCATTATTCTTGTGATGTACGACTGAAAGGTAAAGGTTTAAAAAAATCATTTACACATGTTATAAAGTTAAATGATTAGCAATTTGAGAGTGTATTTTAATATTACATCAATAATATCGCTGACCACAAACCGCTGATTACGTATTTGCGTTAGATCAACTCGCAAAAATAGATTACTCTATAGAACTAATGATTTCCATGACTCAGTTGTATATATTCTGTTTAACTGGCAGAATTTACATCCAGTAAAGTTAAATAGCACTAAAAATAAAGTAAACCTCTCTCTATTTATTTCAAATAAACTTCTATTTATTGCAAAAAAAAAGAGTTGTAAATACCATCTACTTTCAAATAGTAAAGAACAATCTCACAAAAGACTCTGTTTTTTCAAATGTTGTTTACATCTTAACAAAGAATCAACAGATATCGCCTCTACATCCTTTCGCACAGTGGGTGAACCTCCAAAAACATTTTACACTTATACCTTAAAAGAGCGTCGGATATTTACAGCGTGACATCGCACGTGGACAATAAATTGTGCGCACCTACACCGCACCAACGCCAAATATCGAAGCCTTCGAAGCCGAACTAACAAAATACACTTTTATTGCTTTCACTGCAGTTTGTTTCGTGCGGTTTGGATATTTTCGCTTTAGCTCGTGTAAACTGTTGAAAATATTACGTACCGAAAACTCCCCGAAGAATTTAATTGACGATCTAATTGGCCGGCTAAAGTTGCCTGAATACGATTCGAACATAATTGTGTGGGCTAGTTTATTAAGGTTTCTGAAAGTTAATTTATTGCAACACGGTTTAACGTTACGTTTGAGTGCCTTATTTAACATTATTTGTGATTTGGTTATAAGTTGTTAGATGATTATGAAGTTAATGAATTAAAAAATTTCATAATCACGGGCGGAGCTCTAATATTATATTCTCGAACTTTAAGTTCGATGAGATGTGAGCAGTACATTTATTTAAATATTTATCTTCTATTTGTTACTGGACGAATTGACATTATCTTACATCGATGCTATAATATTCAGGTTCCGTGTTTCCCAATTTGCAAAAATAAAATCTGGTTTTAAGGCTATCCGAAATAAAATATACTGACGTAGCCTATAAAGAAATACATACTTGCCAATAAACATAGAGTCTGTTTATATTTCATCACCCAGATCTAAACAGAATGCAAACTGAAGTATTTATTTCCAGAAAAGACAGAAAGAACGTATACAAAATATAATGACAGGGTGATATTTAAAGGTCCCGATTTACCAAAACCCAAAATATGACTATTGTGCCATAGCATTATGCGTTGGCCGGTGTTTGATTCGTGTCGAAAACGCTAATGGAGGGATGATGTTGTAATCCCTCGTACGGTCGATGTAATTTCATTTGAACAAGATAAAAAGGGACACTCGTGTAGAGTGAAATATTATGATGTAAGCCTTTTCATTGAGTTTTGTGGAGTGGAGTTATGCACGTTGTTGTACACCTCTTTCGTGTTTTCTTTTTCATACGAAAGTATAGTTGTATGTCGGTATATCTTTTAGACTGTAGTCGTTAAGAAAAATGTTCTATGTGTGTGAAAATTGTTTGTATGTGTGTGAAAATTGTTTGTATTTGTGTGAAAATGTTCCTATTGCAATTTATAATATTATGTTATCGGTTACAATTTTGTAATTTTTGTTTATTTCTCAGCTTACCATTAAAACTTCATTGAGCTGATTTCTTCTACCCTGGCTATCTGGAAGAGATCACTGCTAAGTGATATGGATGCTGGGTTGTATTAAAAACAGTAGGTATGTACATGCAATTGTATTATTAATCACGTGTGCACGCTTATTAGCTGAATAGCTTGAAATTTTGCGTAGGTACCTACTATTGAAAAAGATCTATAGTTAACTTTATATGAGGTGATTTATCTCCTCGATTGCCTTTTCCATAAAAATTATCATACGTTACACATGTGTGATAACAATAAATCTAAATACAGATCAATTGAACCAAGTGTAAGCCGACTAAAGCCCAACCAAAAATAACTCATCAAAGCCCATTCAGGGATCTCCTAATAAAATGCTTACCTACCAATTTTATCCCTGACACGAGTAACAAAAAATTTGATTACGTTTTAACTTAAATATTTATACGATGGTACGGATATACCATCGTTGGTATGAAAAATGTTATAAATGTAATATCGCTAATGTGAATATTAAAATATCCTGGGGCTATCGGGAGTGTATTTGAGGAAATAAAAGCGGTTAAGGGTGTGTTGGATGTTCCTTAGTTCGATATATTTTTGTTGTGATTTTTTAAATTGACGAGATTTCGGTAATAGATTTAATTAAGTGCATTGACTAATTATAAAATTGTCTTTGATTGATTTGACTATAGTGCTATATGAATAAAATTTATAAATTATAAACAGAACAAAAAAATACGTGTGGCACTCGAAGACTGCCGCGGTAAAGCTATTGGATAGCATCGCATCGCTGTGCCGGTTGGAGTGGGGGGCGTTAGGTTTTTTCGTTACGGAATTTTTATATTCGGTCGCCGCGCTCAAGGCCCGCGATAGAAGCTATGCAATAGCTTAAAAATGTATGCAGTGAAATGGTAAGGAAACGAATCATCCAGTATTCTTACAGTTGAATGGAATCCGAAGTATTTGATATCGATTACCAAGAATTTGACAGACCTGGTCATCATTACTAACACAATCGATCCTGCCTTTCCTATCAAAGGGTTTGTAACAATATGGGTCTGATACAAAGGTATTTTAAGAGCACTTCAGTACATCGATAGGCGTTTAAAATATTTCTAATTAAATCCTCCCTGAGGGCTACCCCGGATCTCGGGACCGCTTTTATCTAACACGTTCAGCGCTTAAAGCGATACGTAAAAGCATTTAACGATGTATATTTGCTTATCAAGTATTTTGTGCGCAGTAAACGGAAAGTACTGGATTTTGTTGAATATGTTTCGTGTAAATATTCAGCGCGCTATGAATAGGATAGTGGTGTGAGGATTCTTAGCGCTGTGGTTTATTAAGACTAGTAGCATTACCTATATGGTTTTGAGGACAAAAATTAAGGACTAGTTTTACTGTATATTCTTAATTGTTATAATCTTAGTTTGTTTGAATGACCAAGAAACTGAAAATGCAACATTTTGTCGATAATATTTTTATTACTTAAATAAAAGATAAAATCTTTGAAAGGCTGTACCTAAACAAGATGGTAATTTTATTTTATTTCTTCAAAATGTCTTATCCAGTTCTTAATTTATAAATTGATGAGGTTTCAGAGTGTAGGTTGAGATGTGGGCGCGTAGCGGAATCAATTATTTCTATACTATGATATTATTATAATAAGAGTTTTCTCAAGAAACATTTCGAAATAAAGACAATATTTATATTTTGAGAAACCTGTATTTGTTGAACACAAATAAGTGATGCTATAATACAATTATTAAAAAGTGTGTATTATTCGCTTCAATATATTCGGTAAACATGATCATTTAAATGAGAAATTTATCATTCTCGTAATTTGATAATTAGTTTTCCAGCATTCAAATAGGCGAAAGACGCGGGTTCGAATCTCGCCTCATGATCGACATTATCTATTCTTTAAAAATTTATGGTCTTCATAAATTTCACCGATCATTCACTTCAGCTATTTTGATGATATCTCTTTCTCTTAAATTGTTTTAATACTGTTTTATTTATACATAATAAATTCGGTAAACGCCACTTAAACGCGGAAGTACGGCTACACCGCAGACTTGTGGGCTCACCCGGAGACGGCTGATTGCGGAAAAGTACATTATTTAATACACAATTGTGACAGCTGACGTGGGTTATACGGGATAATAGAGGTCTAATTTGAACTTGACGGGGAAAAATTTGGCAAACTGCGCTTGGTGAAGCCGTGACAGTGAGATGAGCATTTTCATACATTCGGCTTAGTTTTTAGGGTCAATGTCAGGGACGTTTATATGTGTGTAAATAAAATATAAATACTCAAAATGTGGTCAAGTACTTAATATTAAGAAGTAGAGACGTAATTTTTTTAATACATGATCTCTTTTTTGGATGAATAATTGTTTGGTTCCTTTGCATAGAGTCATGGGTTCAATGCTTGGGCAAGTTTGGTGCTACTTTCTTTCATTATTAATATTTTAACTCAAATTAATTCGATATATTAATTGAATGTATAGCTCAACTTGTAATATGATACTTGAAATTCAACATCCACATTTCAAAGGAGGATCTACAAAAGACCGGTTCTAAATAGTAAGAAATAGTGGGACTTCTCTCCATCTAATACGACTCGCAGATCTTGAGAACTATTATGGTAAGTCTTATTATGTTATATAGTATTTGAAATGAGAATTATTAGTAGCTTATTTTTAATATAAATTCAATAAAGTGATGTTAAAATAAAATCAGAGTTAAACTCATTCTATACACACATACATACGAAGAATATTTAACTTAGCTATAGAATAAATATATTGTGGACATTGAGGTATTATTAAAGAGAGGACACCACGAACAGAATCTGTGCGACAAGCGCGGCTGCGAGGGGGGGGAGTGAGTCATACACTTTGTAGATATTCTGCCTCTTATTACTTATAAATTAAAACCAATCAATGTAACAAATAAATATTGTTTATCTTATTAAAAAAATATGAATAAACTTATCAATTAAAACCAATCAATGTAACAAATAAATATTAGTTTGAGACGATTGACTCTAATTCGTGTTACAAATAGTGTAGTGGCGATGTCCTCTCTAGTACGTAGTACATGGTAACTCAATGATTGTGGACTGCATTTTCGGTAGTTTTTTTTTCCCTGCCTTTATTTAATTTAATCAGGATAAGGCATGCATTTGATCATCGCTTCGCCTGATGACACAAGCGAAAGACAAGCGTGGTCGAGGATGGAGCATGATGACCTGCCTATTCATATTTCGTTTGTATTTTAGAACAAGTGTCTAGAACCATCTTATCGTTATATATTATAAATGTTCACTTTTGCAATACAACTGTCCCTTATCCTTCGTCCATACAAAAGCGGGCGAGATTAAATTACTAAGAAATTGTCGCAGAAGGAAAACATTTGAAGACAAAGCGACCAAACCCTTTCCACTTGGCACAATCACAGTTCTTTCATGATTCTTTCGCAGTCTCTGTAAAGTTACAATTGAGCAGTTTTGCTCATGTCGCGACAAGGATCGGAGTTTTTTACATTTTCTTTGTGAAATCTGTTTGTGCAATGTTAAGGATGCTGTTCCATCGGAAGTGACGGAATGAATATGTATATGGAGAAGAAGAATAACAAAGTGATCGTTTTAATTACGTAATTATGTTTGGTAACATGATTTTCATTTTCATAATATGGTATATGTACCTACAAGTGTAAAATTGTGATTTCAAATAATAATACTGTGCTGAAATAGCAATTTAAGATCCAAGAATCACTTTACTTATTAGATTATAGTACAGCAGTACATGGCTTTATCTGATAGTATATTCCATACTAAATTAATTAATTTATATACACACATAAAGGTAATATTCGCACTTTCTTATTCCACTTTAATGTATATGTACTAACCAACGATAAAAAAATATTGCACCTATAAACTTAATAAAACTTCGTGTAAAAACTTCGAAGCTTTTAGCTATTATGAAGTTATTAAAAGAGTTTTAAATTTTAAATAGAATATATCTTTAAGTACTTTTATGAAACTGTTTCTTTTAATTTGTTCTTTAACGTCTCTACCGATAACTGTATTAAAGTATTTGGTTGCACTAATATTATATAGCCCACAGCTTCGCTCGCGGATTTTCAGGAAAAAATCCTATGTGTTGATCCAAGTTACCGATTTTTGCGTGAAGTAGTAAAAAACAAACAAATACACAAACTTCGCATTTATAATATTAGTAGGATTTACTATGTACTACTCTGTGTTCTTTTTATTTTGCCTTTTTTATAATGTTATAACGACTTCCACCTGCGAGACAATGCACAAATCAAGACAAATCTCTATTGCAGTAGGGAAACAAAGACATATTATGGTCCATCAATTCTAAGAGGCATTGCCCTAAAAATTCATAGATTATTTTATAGTACGATATAATATCTTGCTACGATCAATGTATGGTTTCGGGCTTATTATGCACTAATATAAATTATATTCATCTACATATTAACATACAGTTTTGAATCCGTCTCAAAACGCAATTCACGTTAATTTAGCCGCTTCTCTCAATTTTTAACTTTATTCCAAAAACAACAAGGCTCAATATAAAAAATCAATGCTCGTTGCGTCACTTCGCTGAACGTTGGTTCGCGCTTTGCTATTGAAGTTAAAACTTTTGAAGTTTACTCGCCTTAGAAATTATCTATAAAGGTATATTATGTAGCTGAAAGCAAAACTTGGCTTATTCTGTATCAAAGTATAAATACTTATAACGGGAATTACTTGGTTAAAGTCGTTTGTTGGGTATTAAATAATTTTTGAATTGAAGTAATTTGGAACGTGATTCTTCTTTCGAGCTTTTGATTATTTATTAAAAATATGTAACAAAATTTTCAAACTTTATTAAATTGCTTTACTTTATCGTGATAATAAGTATTATAGTAGTGATAATATGTATTATAGTCTCGTTATTTATTAAAATAATTGGAATCAAATTTCTATTGTTAATATAATAATAATTTATGACGACATAATACTTAAAGTATTTCACAAAGTGACTCTAATATCTGAACATCTTAAGCCTTAATAAAGCGGCGAAAGGAATCTTAATCACTGCACTTTAATTAAGTTACGACGTAGAAAGGCAAGAATATTTTTAAGGGAATTTCAAGATTATAAATTTTATCAAATTAAAATTTTTTCATAGGACAAAATATGTAGAGTAATTATGTTACAAATTAAGATATTTTTTGGTGTTTAGAATTTGTCTGATATTTTTAAATTTTGCGTGTAAACCATAAATTAAAACTGTTTCAGAATAATCAAAACTTTATAAGAGCTTTAAATGTACAACTATTATTTATCTCTTTTATTTGAGAATTTTAAAGCTTTAAAACGAATCATTAAACGAGCCACATAATTGTATATTAAAAGAGAATATAAAACATCAATTGTTTAAGTTACTTATAAAATCCTTTGAAATCCCCTTAACCAACAAGCAGCGTCATCAAGATTTTTTATATTCAGCCTCTATTTATTAATTAAAATCGTCAGTATAGATGAACGAATAGATTAATGGATGCGGCATGATTAGCACTTTAGTTTGCAAGTCACTTCTAAGTGGCCCTATAGTGAGCTCCTACAAGATTTGTTAATTAGTCATTGATACAACGAAGATAAAACTCAATACATTTTTTGTTTGAATTTTGAGTTGATTTATGATTAGACCGCCCTAGTTTCGCCTTCGTTCGATTTTTTCACCGGTATTATACTATATTTTGTACTCTATGTATACAATATAATATATGCTTGGTTTTTATTTTCAACATTAATTTGTGTTTGTGTGATCAAGATTGTTCTCATATAATAATTTTAAAGGCGAATTTTTCATCAATCAACTCCATAATCAAGTACCTACTCGGGTTTAGTGTATTTCTCTCTCTATTTCTATGTGTTATAATATGATTTCGTGTTCTCATAGTAACTAAGAATACAAAGTCTACTGAGACGAAATATTATTATAATTCCTTTAATAATTAAAACTTTTACTGATATTAAATTTTCATACAGAACTTGTTTTCAGTTGGATTGTAATTTATAACTTGTATCTAAAGCTAGAAACTAAATTATTAAATTAATACTGGAATAATTTGACATTGAGCTTCATTTTAAATTAATTAATTGAGTATATTATGGCAACAATCAATAAAATTTTGCTAAATTAAGTAATAAGGGAAAACACTGGGAGGGCTAAGGAAAAGGATAAAGTGGGAATTGAAATATTTTTTTCTTCTCTTGCAATGAAAGTTTCCACACAACGTTATGTTCCACAAAATGTTATCTGTAGACTGTCGTCCTTCGACCTGAAGTCGTTTCTACAGGGTGTCCCACTAACGGTATACTAAGCGTGAAGGGAGTTGTAGTTTTGCATACACTGATCACGTAAAAAATACTTAAACAAAAAAATTACGTCAAAATTTTTTTTGCTATATTTATCCTTAAAATCCATGTATTCTTCTCTAGCTTCGCGCAGCCGGCATATAACGCTTCTCTAATGTCGCATTCTGTCTATGAAAACATAATCTTAAAAGAAAGCTCACGTGCGGGTGGCAAAGTTGGGCGGGTTGCTTGTTAGGAGTCTACACATAGAGTTTTAAGAATTCATCTATTTGAAAAAAAAATGCGTCTGGAATTTTATAAGTATTTTTTACGTACTCAGCGTATGGAAAACTATAACCTCCTTTGAGCTTAGTATACCAACGGTGGGACACCCTGTATATTGAAAATATTCCAGTGGAAGAGAAGTCACATAGATTAGCACAATGCTGTGGGGACCCTGTTGCATTCAATTGGAGATCCCATGGTTCCTGTAATATCCTTTGGGATCAGCATCCGAGGAGCTTTTAGTGGGTAAGAATCTCACATGCTTGCCCTCAACAGATCTTGGGAAGATTTCCTCACCCTTACCAAAAAAAAAGACTGTGCTTCGAGGATCATGCCTTTTCATATCACAATTATTTTAAACATTTCCTTCATGCAACAAACTTTCAGCTATTATTCCTTACAAACGCAATGGTTGAATCTCGCTAAACAATGAAGTATTTTTTATTCATGAATTCACACGATACTACTATCATTGGCCTCACATTACGCCTCGACTCGCGTGCATGGAGTTTCGATTGAGTATGAACTTCGAACGAATTCGTTAAGAATTCAAACTGTTACGAATGAAAGTGTTTAAATTTTAATGTTGAATAAAATTGCCTTATTGTTCATAGAGAGATATACGTAAGTAACATTTTGAAAGGGTAGTATAAAATTTCAAGTCAAAAATATAGTTCATGAAATATGACATAATATAACTAAGTATTATTAGCTTTTAGTAGAGTAAAAATCTTTATGACAGAGAAGGGAGTGTTACGTAAAAATGGCTAAGAATGTTAGTACATCTGGCAACTAAGTGGTTGGATGAAGTCTAAGATGTACAACTAAAATAGAGAAAATAAACAACTGTTTATTTTTTGTTTATTTATAAAATATGAATTTTTTGCCTTCAAAAATAATTACAAATATCACTTACACTTCTACCTCTACGTACATATATTTAAAGGTATAATTAGCGTTTATTTAAAATTACCAACATGCCAACTCTAAATATGTAAGCCGCTCTGCATGTAGGTCTCTCCGCGTACGTGTAAGTACTTGAGCAATAGCATTAATCTCAAGCAAAGTTTCAAAGGCAAACAGGAAATTCTTAGCTCAGTGTTTCTTTATAGCATATAAGCCGACATCAGACGTACTCCGTAATTGTCTGTCCTCCAGATGTTTGCAAGTGCCTTAACTCTTTTAGTGGCGACTATGAAAAATGTTTTAGTTCAGAATGAAAAATGTTTCAATAGAAGCGACTGCGACCGGGCAACTTTAAATGTATGTGCATAAGGTGTATGCAATTTTAATGTTGTGATATTGAAACGCATTACGGTTTAAATATTGTATGAGTGTATTGTGAGAGTTAGACATATAGTTGCGAGTGTATGTTTGAAGCCTATAATCAAATTATTGATAATCCTTTTAATTTTATATCAAAAAGTGTATTATTTACGGATTATAATCAAATATCTTCTGGTGCGAAAAAAATAACAGCAAAGTATAATGAAGTTTTAATTTATTCAATGAATATTCTTCGATATTTCTGCGGAAAGAATGAAAGATGGCGAGCGAGTGGCACAGATATGCTTTGATGTATTTTGAAAACTAATAAATAAGATTATAATGCTGTTTATTAGCCTTTATTATAATTTTATTTAATACACTATTTGTGCCCCGTGGATTCAACCGCATTTCTCCGTTCCTATATTGTTCTTAGCGTGTTGATATAATATAGCGGATAGCCTATATATAGCCTTAATCGATAAATGGACTAATGATTTTTCAAATCGGACAGGTGGTTCTTGAGATTAGCGCGTTCAAGCAAACAAACAAACGAAGCCTTCAGCTTCATAATCTTAGTATAAATTAGAATATTTTATTTCTATTTTTCAAGTACTTTGTGGAAGAAGAAAAAAATAATAGTGATATAGGATCCAAATCTTAGACAGCTAGAACACCTTAAATAACAACAGAGGCTACAGTGAAAGCCTATAAATTCGTCAAGTCAAATACACTAACTAAAACTGAACTATTTTACACATTCCGATAACCAAAGTTCGGTGATTAACGTCTTGAACCTTACGAATAAATTCTATTTATGTGTCAAGGAATAAAAGACTTTTTTGAGATTTTTTATGCTGTACTAGATTTCCGCCCGCGGCTTCGCCCGCGTTTTCAAAGAAAAACCCCCATAGTTCCCGTTCCCGTGGGATTTCCGGGATAAAACCTATCCTATGTGTTAATCCAAATTACCCTCTTTATGTGTTCTAAATTTCATTGTAATCGGTTCAGTAGTTTTTACGTGAAAGAGTAACAAACATCCATACATCCATACTTACAAACTTTCGCCTTTATAATAGTATTATGATAATAAAAAACCTGTATAATATGAAATGTGTATGAACTAATTTTGACTTGAATCGTTAAAATGTAGAGTCATATACTTATGTTTAAAAAAAAACTAAACTCAAACTCAAACATTTATTTATTCAATTAGACTTCTTCCAGAAGCACTTTTGAATCGTCATTACATTCTTTAAATTTACCACCGATTCGGAAAGCAGTATCTATGGAGAAGAACCGGCAAGAAACTCCATAGTTGCTCTTTTAAAGTCATGTCCATATACAATATAATTTTACATTACATGTTACTTACATCTAACTACAATATAATATTATATATTATCATAATATGCCAAAGAACTGTCCTGTTATTCTTACGCGACAACCCTCCATGGATTTTCATCTTCCATATATTCCTTAATGCTGTAGTAGGCTCTCTGAACTAATACATTTTTTTAAATAAGTTTTAAATTTAACACTACTAAACTCTTTAATACTATGAGGAATTCTATTGTAAAAACGTATACCTTGGCCCATAAATGAATTTTTAACTTTAGCTAACCTATAAAATGGCATTTCAATTTTATTTCTATT
>CAJQZM010029714.1:12594-24367 GCA_907164665.1 Colias nastes | reverse complement strand
TAGACCCACAGTGGGACATAGCGGGGGGACCACGGGTAATACGCCGAAATTTTATTCTCAACGCGCCTAAACAAGTTTCACTTCAAAAATAGTACACATTATTTTAAAAGTACACTGAACAGATATTTCAAAGAATACACCGAAACTTACAACTAGATGCATCAACGACTTTCAATACTTAATGTTTCCTACCTCCGCGAGAAATCCTGTTTACATACAAGAGTGAGATTATGCGTGTACAGAGCATTAATTTTAATATAATGTTATTAATTTACCTGTTACGAGACCTTCTTCGTCTACAGCCGTGTACTTGTCCGCATTGATAGTGAATATATGGTCATACATAGTTTCGCAGCCCGTATGCTGAAACCACAATAATGGTGTAATTAATCTACCGAGATTAAACTTTGTTGGTTTCCATTTGTAACAATTAATTTATTAATCGCAGATAAACCCGGATATACTCAATAGCGTGATATCACGTAATGTCTATTACTTTTCAATTAAAAAATAATATAGGAAATCAGATTCGTTTATTATATATAACGATTCAATTCAAGGTAAGAAATTAATAAAATAAAACCGAAATTTTCAACCTATTGACGATATAGAAAACGGTTAGTTTGAGTTTAATTTTTTGCTCCCGCAAATTACTAAATTCTACGTGAATAGCAGACATTAGATTAGAGAAATCGTTATTTTAGACGTGCCAAACACGATCTGGTATTTGGCACGCCCAAAATCACTTTAAATTGAATTATTGTATATCGTAATAGCTATTTACTGGAAATTTAGTTTATATGTGACAGAAAATGTGTATAAGCACTATAGACTGTTGTGCTCCTTGCAATGCTTAGAGCGTGAGTGTAAAAAATATGTTCTAGCTTTGTTTCCTTGGGAAAACAAAAAAGTTGTGATCTAGTAGGACAAGAAACATGACCATCTACTTGTCAATAAAGAAAATCGATCCGAGCATTATTTGTGATATGCAAAACTTTTTTTACCCTTATGTTGCTGGATAGATACTGGAATAAATTTCAAAATCTATCGCATCTATTCAGTCAGCGTAGTAAAAACTATAAACATAAACAAATAATTCCTGTCTATAACTTTATTGAAGTAAAGAAATAAATATGAAACATAACATACATGACCAGCTAGATTGAAGTACGGTGCGTTGCTCAAGTTGACAATAGTAGGTTCACTGGTAGTGCACTTCATTTCTATATTCAGGGTGTTCTCGCAAGTGACTTCGAAAGCGACTTGAGCCATCAGTGTCCCAGGGTAACCTTCGTGAAATCTCTCAGAAACATGGCTCATTATCACTTTGTTCCCAACCACATATGAACGCCAGTTGACCTGTAATTTGGAAGAAGTTCTGTTATTGTAGAGTTTCGTTTTTTAAAGCTACAGTATAGCTTAACCGGTCTATTTCTCTACTACATGCTATGCTAACCAAAATATGTTCGATCAAAAATAGTCTTGATGGTGTCTCTATTCGCATAAACCTCTTCATTTTTTAAGAAATTCATAAAGCTGGTAAAGTTCAACCAACATTTTAACAGTTTAGTAAATTATTTTATTTTTTGTTTAAGCATTATTTACCTTATCGAATCCCATATAGCCACCATTATAATGATTATGACCTCTGTTCGTAGATAGCATGTACATCCGCCCTGATGGTTTTACAACCATTGTACCTTCTCTAATGTAATTTGCATACCGCCCTATAGTCGCACCAAAGTAAGGATTTCTTGTCTGGAAGTATT
Organism: Colias nastes; assembly: GCA_907164665.1. Taxonomy (NCBI): domain Eukaryota; kingdom Metazoa; phylum Arthropoda; class Insecta; order Lepidoptera; family Pieridae; genus Colias; species Colias nastes. The sequence goes on along the minus strand of CAJQZM010029714.1, from coordinate 22,598 downwards.
CTAAGAAATCGAAAAGATTTAACTCTACTGACTAACTAGTTTAAATAATCCAAAATCACATTCTGAATAACCATTAAAATCATAAATACCTTCTAAGGTATCAAACCCTGCAACAACATCATCTGGGACTCCCTTCCGATCCGGTACTTGAATCATTGTAATAGTAGCGCCATATGTGATGATCTAGACATTATTTTAAGACATATTTTAGATAATTCCATTTCATACTACAAAATTTCACACAAAGCACAAAGGGTGTTCGCTGTATTCTACCAATGTGTTTACCTGAACAGTCATTCTATTTTTAGTCTTCCAAGTGTACCTTCTAACAATATCAATGTTAGTACTCGACGCACAAGGACTATGTTCACCTTCTGGACCTTTAATTTCTTTCAATATTTTGGAAGACTTTGTGAATACATTTGAAGATGTGCTTTTAGCGGCCCGAGGATAGTCTTTAGGCATGAAACCAAACCCATCTACAATAAGTTCTACGTCCGGAATTTTGGCAGGTGGCTGAGGTTCAGAGGCCGGTTGCTCTTCCTGTTTCTGTTCCGATGCCCCATCGCCACTTGCTTTATCGTCTGCCTCAGTGTCAGCCATTTTTACAGGAATTTAGTAAAGTTTGTATAAAAAGATTATAAAATTGTTTATTTTTACATGTATTTATAAAACGACAATTTTGAAAAATGCTTTTGAATGACAAGTTACTTTTTAAATTTTAATTAAACCACAATTAAACTGTGTAGGTGTAAAGGGAATAAAAAGTATTTATATTACTGCATATTACTGACAATATTTAATTTTGTCAGTAATGTGCAGTAATTAAATTAGTCAAACCGATTCCTAGACGTCCTTACTAAGACTGTGGTACTAAAAATTTAGTTATAGGAATAAAAAACAGTTTTAAATAAAACATAAATAACTACATTTAGAAATACTCTTAAGCTTAGTAGGCATGTTTGTTTCAATAAATTTCACAGTCTTTGAATAAGGTCTGTAGGCCATTTATTAACACAATTTAAGGAATGAAACTCATTTTCAAAGTATTCATTTTCATATTTTACCGTGTCATTGTCATGGTCTCTTACTCTGTCTTATGTTGCGAATCAACACAAAATTCAAGGCCTTTTACGTTGTTACGAGGCCGTCTCTGCTTTCGACATGTATTTCAAGGTTAAGTTTCTTTACAATGCAATGCGTAAACCCTCCAAATACAAACAACATTTCTAAATTTTAAACATTTATTTATCATAAATAAAAACGGCATCATTGAATTAGTACATATTTTATCTTTATCACTACGGCAGTATAAAATATAAATAATATATAAAAGTTAAGATCGCACAAATAATCTACATTCCTAAGTGTATACTTAAAAAATTAAAGGTATAATAACTTTGTACATTTTAAATTTATAGTTTATACCCAAAACACCTTTACGCTTTGCTTGTCTAGTTCAATAGAGTCGTTTTTCCACTTTTCGGTCTCATGGATAATGTCTGGGATATCCTCCATATAGGTCAAATCTTTACAGGGCGACGGTGGAATAATGCTTATGATGGGTATGCCGATTTCTTGAAACGAATTCATAGAGGAAAAGCCGCTTTCATCTTCTATAAAATTAGACACCGGATTGAATTCACTTTTCTTGTACATTGGAAATACTTTTACGTCTGTCGCGTCGAGCCTACTCTGCGAGTCATCATTGTCACACTTTAATTCAATAGAATCGTTTCTCAAGTCGGAATTGAATGATGCTTGGGAAGTGTTAAGAACGTCTAAGAGTGCATATTTTTCTATTTCTAAAGAATTTGTTACGGCTTTGTACTTTACGTCATTACTCTCAATACGTAAGTTCGTTGGATCAACGCTTTGTTCAACAAAGTTCAAAGAGTCTTGCGTTTCAGTTTTTCCAGAATCTTTAGTTTTATTTTCTTCACAGTTTTGCAGGGAATTTTCTGTACCGTTGTCTGTAAATGCACATGCAAGGTCAGGTATCTTAGTACTTAGTACCGTGTTGGCAAGAGTGATCAACCGCGTCATCTCCTCACTGAGCTTGTTGGCGGTTTCGTTTTCGGGAACTAAGGATAATTTTGAACGGCTCCTGAAAATTGAATAATAAACAAATTGTAATATAGATAATGTTATAAAAGAAGAAAATACATAATACAATATATTCTTCAGAATAACTTTCGCATCGGTACTGTAAATATAGGTCAGAGCCATTAAGATATCATATATGTATAAATTATAATTAATGGGCGCTAAATAAAACTATTAACTTCAAATAAAACGCTTCACCATATGGTTTTAAAGTAATGATTATATTATTTCACAACTTGTTAATTACCACTTAAGAATAATTGTAACTTACCAAACGTTGTTGCAATCTTTATATCCGTTAACATTACTAATCGATTTACTGATTTTTCTTGTACTAATTTTCTTGGTGGGACTTATGGAGTATTCGATATTCTTATTCACGTGTACAACGGAACGTGAACGTGGCAAGTCAGTCATGTTGAGAGATCTTTGTACAATTCTCGGGGACCCCTTCTCGCTTCGAGGCGACGGCTCACTTTTCTGGCATTCAATATGCTCCTTAACTCTGTTAAGGAAAGTGACTATTTGTTGTAGTAAAGCTATATGCATTTGCCTGTTGGCTTCAGTCTGAAAGTAACGGAGTCACATTTGCAAATATGAAAATTAAGAAAATAATATACAAACCAAGTCATCACATTCAATTCAAAAATTCGCAATATTTCAGCATTCGCAATGCACTTAAAATAAACAGTTATTGGTGCACCAATGATAAATGATGAAAATTAAATAAGAGATTTAGATTTATACCTGAGCGAGCTGCCACCTCAATGTATCTACTTCCATGTTTAAAGCGTTTACTTCAGTGTGTCGGATGTCAGATTTCTTAAAAATAGTTTTGTCTGGAGGTTTCACCACTTCTCCGTTTTGGACTAAATTGCTCGTCGTCGAAAGTTGAGAACACTGCTCAATTCTTTCTGGAACCTGTAACAAGTGAGACTCCATTACACTGCGGAACTGTGCCATTTTACTATCATCGATCATTACACTACAATTGAACTGAGATTCCGAGAAATCATGCACAACCTGACAGTGATTTCACATAAATTACTGCACTTTTATTTCTATTTAAAATAACTATGGGAACGTCTTTTGAATAGAATAATGTAATTTATTCAGAAAATGAAAACACCGGTACAGACGTTTAAACGGTAAAATATGGGCCAAAACAAATGTTACGTAATGAGACAGAGACGCCTCTAGTCGGCGTCATTATTAGTCGTGAGATAGAACAGGTGCCTTATATAAGTTTAAATTATATAAAAACAAACAGTGTAGCGGAATTCTTCTTGCGGCTCCTTGTGAACGAGTGGCAAAAAGTATGGATTGTCGATTGTGATTGGCAGTGTCATGGTAATCCCACGCTTTTGCTTCAGTCGGTTGCTTATTGACCTGTATGCGAACAATGCAAAAAACCTGCCGACACCCGTTACATTTATCAGACCGACAGTTACAATGAAGAATCAAATAATGAACATCAGTGAAATGACGAGATTTAGGTTAACGTATGAATAATAAGCGCATTACTCGCTGCACGTATTTCTCTGTGTGTTAGTACTAAATACTTCGCGGAGAGGTTTCTATTTTTACGCATTACAAATAAGAACGTATAAAAAGTGAAGATATAAAGAAATAAACACATGAGTGAGGGTCTTAAAAGTATCAAAGGTCGTTCCGGTCATGCCTTATATAAATTCGAGCAAGCAACCAATTTCCGCAGATGTGTTGCGTATGGAATATTAGTGCCGAAAGAACCGTATACAATGGTACAAAGACCTCTTCAAATAATTGTATCCAACTATAATCTCTGCTATTAATCTAATTTTCACAGTTTTATGTTCGTGACCTGACCTGTTTTTTTAATAATATTTACTTGTGTAGAGTCTTCTTTTTAATTAAAATTATTGTAATTAGTCTAGGGAGCCATGCGAGTGAGTGTACAAGATTGCTATGGTGATGATATTAGTACCACAGCTATCAACAAAAAAAAAATTATTAGTTCTAAAGTGTGACATTGGTAACATTAGACCATGCATGTCAATGAATTTTTAGAAAACTGTAGAAAAGAAACGAAGAAACGACCCGCGAGATGAAATTGAAAACGCATGAAAATGGCATATTTAACTAGTTTCATTCGATATCAGTTACGTGTATCGAGTTGCGATCTCCAGTTACAACCATCTCACATGTCCGAAGCAGCAGGCTGGAACCACGCACGAAGGCTGGCGCGGTGCCTTGTATTACGCACATTGCCATTAAATCGGTCAATGATAACGAGAAATTGAGTCGTAAGTTCAGACCGAATTATTTTCACTGTTGTTACGCAACTGTGAGTCATTGTTTCCAGCTAGGTGGTGTATTTTGGTGGTCGTTTGGCTCTGGTATTCGTCAGGTGGGAAATGGATATACAAAATGGTCGGTTAGTGCTGTGAGGCAAACTCGTCATGCGCAAGCGGCGACGCGTGACGGTGGCATCCGGCGCAGACCCTCGGAAGTAATAAGGCCCAACCCTCACGTCCCGTCCCTGGCAAGTGCACTGCTGATTTAATCACATACTATTACGTCAATAGGTTTTAAAGGTTCGATTGGAACATAAACGACTTAATAGCTTCGATGGCATCACGTTATTAAATTGATTAGAAATTCTTATAAATAAGAATAAAAAGGTGAAGGTCTTTGTAAAATTAAATTGTAATACTGACATGATTTAAAAGGGCAACTATGGAGTCTGCCGGTTCTTCTCCGTAGCTACTGCTTTCCGAATCGGTGGTAAATGTAAAAAATAATATGTAATGATGATTCAAAAGTGCTTCTAGAAGAAGTCTAATTGAATAAATAAATGTTTGAGTTTGAGTTTCTTAGTGTACCTTTCTGTCTGGAGTCCTTTTCCAATTTACGCTATAATTTTCCGATCGATTAGGGCAAATCAATAAATCAAACTTGCGACCTCAATGATCATTATACAAACTATTTTCACCTTTTCACAAAAGTCGCCTCGTGTAATAAGATTGTCTATGAAAAATAAAACAATTTTAATGGCATACCGTTGTACTAATTAGTCATTACCATTAGTGAACTATAGCAACCAAAGGTTAGTGTACTATTTAATCATTATTCCCTAGACTGCGTACGGCGCGTTCCACTCGGTTGCACCACATAAATGTTTTCTTAAATTGACTACAATTGTATGGTATGACTCATTGTTTGCTATACAGTATACTGGCGAAATTACACAAAAACACTTTTAGGGTGAATAAATTAAAAACTTCCACCTCAACCTATCTTTACTTAATGTCAAAATGTTATTAATGATGCTCGTAATGGTGTATGAACTCCACGGAAAAAGTAAGTATTGCAACAATATTTAAAAACATCACCTCTATTTTATACTTTTCGCTAATTCATACACACATAAATTTCCTTCCAAAATAATCGATTTCTTTCAAAATATTACCTAGGTATATTATTAGATGTTTCCAAGATATGATCATCAATGAAAAAGAAAAAAGAATAATTCAGAAACCTCATTGTTTTGCAAACGTTGGACACAAACAATTTGCAACTATCAAAACAGTTCGATAATTAATTTATTTATTTCGCCAGGGCAAAAATTCCGGATCAATAAAAAATACCATATATCAACAATTAACTACCCTTCATCAACTTCATATAGATAAAAAAATAAAGACGTCTATAGTTAGTAAGTTACTAGCACCTACTATAGGTTAGATAGAATTTTTTAAGATTATGTCACGGTCGTCCTCTAAGGGAATATTTCCTTCTTTGGTGTGATATGACCATCTTTCGTGCATAGTTTATGTTCATTATCTATACATTGTATTTCTATTGTTGCGTTTTTTTATATATCCATCTAAAATCTAAATGTATGCATATTTTCCGTTTTTACTTATTAGTTATTCCAAAGGTCTTTGATATTCATTCGTAAAATAAAATTGCTACCTAATAGTTTTTCTATGTAATGTAATAAGTTATAAATACAAACGCGTTATAAAACCGATAAATAAGATATTACCGCTGTTTAATTATATATTAATATAGGAAAAAATAAACCTTATAAGATTGGTTGTAATGAAAGTGGATAGCTATTGCAGTTCCGTTCAAATGAATGTACTATTCGAAAGTAGTATATTTTGACGGATGTATCCATTTTTTTGTGTATTTCTCTTTATATTAGTCGATCTCAATCCTCCATGGTGCTCGTAAAATTCCGAAAACACAGTCGCAAATTTATGGCAATGTTGCCTTACATAACAACTTAATCCAAGCATAATCAAATGTAACAATATATCACGATTTCACAGTATTTTGCATGTTGTTTGACTTTTATAGATATATGTTAATTTAACAAACAAAATACAACTTTCTCTAACTCAAATTTAGCAGTGGAGCAATTGGTTATGCGAATATATTATTCCTTGTAAACAAAATGGCTTCGCTATTATTACAACAACCTTGCAAGAAAACAGTTATTTAAAATATATGATTTTCTTAAAAATAATAGGTATATAGTTTAAGTAGATATAAATCGCAAACAAATTTTACAAATAAGTGGCGTTATAAAACTAACTAATATACCTACCTACATGTATAAATATAATAAGTTGACATCGACACGCTGTTGTGTTGTAATTCGATATCAAACGCTCCATTGAACTAACGGCTCTTTTATTTGTATGAATACCAGGTTACTTTTATTTTCATTAAAAACTAACAATAATGAAATTTTTTGCCAAACTTTCCACTTCAGATTTCACTATCATATTAATATTGTATATTGACTGCACGTTTTAATAATATTATAAGCGGATTAGTTAAAAATAAGTTATTTAAATAACACAAGTATACAGGGTGTCCCACCGTCGGTATTCTAAGCTCAATGGAGGTTATGGTTTTGCATACGCTGAGTACGTAACAAATACTTAAAAAATTCCAGATGCATTTTTTTTTTAAATAGATGAATTCTTAAAAACTCTTTGTGTACACCCCTAACAAGCAACCCGCCCAACTTTGCCACCCGCACGTGAGCTATCGTTTAAGATTATGCTTTCATAGACAAAATTCTCACATTAGCGAAGCGTTAGGTAGTTATATGCCGGCTGCGCGAAGCTAGAGAAGAAAACATGAATATTAAGGAAAAATTTAGCACAAAATTTTTGGCGTAATTTTGTTGTTTAAGTATTTTTTACGTGATCAGTGTATGCAAAACTACAAGTCCCTTCGCGCTTAGACCAATAGTGGGACACCCTGTATAGGGAATATACGACAATTTTGATATCTATTTAAAATTAATGTTACTTTAAATATGTATATTGAACGAGAAAAGAAAATAAATTATTTATAATATTCATGCATTTCAAATCTATTCATTTGTCATTAATTATCTACTGATTGACTATTCAATAATTATTATTGACTTTATCGGGTAAAAATATTATTCAATATCTTATCTTATTTTAAATATAAACATTACGAAGTAAAGTTAAATGTATTTATTCTCGTTATATCCTATAAGAAAAAACAATTCTAATCAAACAAATGCGTCTCTACGTCAGTTGAGACCAGTTTTGCCATAATTTAGCACCTAGTAAAGCAAGTTTCTTACTTGATTATAAAATAATGTTATCTTTTATCGCCGTTTTGATACTATATAATATCAAAATTTTCATAAAGTTTTAGAACTTCGAATACTTTGGGCTTATTGCAATACGGCCGATACAGGCCTATCTACTAATCCTACTATATTAATTATACATGCGAAAGTTTGTGAGGATGTGTATGTGTGTGTTTGTTACTCTTTCACGCAAATACTACTGAACCGATTACAATGAAATTTAGCACACATATAGAAGGTAACTTGGATTAACACATAGAATAGTTTTCATCCCGGAAATCCCACGGGAACGGGAACTATGCGGGTTTTTCTTTGAAAATGCGGGCGAAGCCGCGGGCGGAAAGCTAGTACCAAATATAAACAAACCCGAAGCATTGACTGTCACGTAAAAATGAGGGTATTGTTTTAGCCGTGCACACGAAGCGCGGTGGCATAATATCCAATGCTCACGACAGTGCGGCGACGTCGGCGACGCATTTTTAATACGAATGCGTTACCGGATCCAATGTAAATTAAACAACCGACACGAACATCAGACGTGACAAACATACACGAATTTAGGCCCAGTACCCACTGACAACAGTATCAAATGTTACTTCATTATCGATTGAACCCCGATGCTAAAACGTTTTCATTTAGGTACCTATTTTCGTCGCTCATGACGTCCTTCATAATATTAGTACCTAGTTACTTCTTAGTTCGAAGATAATAGACATTATTACAATATCTACAACGTACTAACTTAACTCACCTTATGGGGAACTTACCGAAAAATTTTCATTATCATGGTAAAAATTTTACCAAATTACTGGTAGCAGAATCTTTATGCGAATTAAAATAACTGACAAAATTTACACTCTTCAAAAGATCACACGACATCCAATCATGTAACACCGGTAACCATGTATGGTTAAAATGTGTTGTTTCGACAATATTTTGTAGTATCGAAATTATGTGTTTTAATATTTTTAATTATAAAGGCAATTTCCGTGACAACAATTTGACATCATTTTACAATACCATGCTTAACCAACGACGTCATATGCTTAACTATATTTCATTGTATTTTCAACAGTTCTCAATAAAATAATGTTATTCATTTATGTATTTTAGTCATGAAAGTTTAGCCATAGATTTAAAATGCTCGATACCTTATTAAAATTAATTACATTCTTAACGGTAGACGCCATAAATCTGATAATCAATTTGTTCTATGTGCATTTTTTGTTTATCGATTATTAACGCTATAACCAATGAAATTAGAAATTATATTTTCATATCTTAGGTAAAATTTATGTATCTATATGCTACTTAGAACTTTTAATAATTAATAAAATTAGAGATGGCACTTACAGCTACTTTCTCATATGTGGAAAAGTATAAAAATGTCCTTACGTTACGTAAATTAGAACACTTTAAATAAAAGTGCGATCAGCATATAAATTGGTTAATAATACAAGATAACATTTTATTATGTAAGTATATTTAAATATTTGCAATGTTTTGCATATTTTAATACAATGGCCAATAAATGTGAAGGGGACAGAAAATTTGCTTAAAATGGGTTTTATTATGTTACACCTGAGTTGTGATTTTTAGATTGCGAAATAGATTTGTTTTACTATCCTCGATTATCTATTAGAAAATTACTACGTTGTTTTTTATATATTTCGACATTTTGTAGGAAGTGTCCGAATAACAATTATTATTTTCATACATGTACCTATCTAAAAACTAACTATCGACCTAAATTCGGCCTAATTAGGACGGGTGCAATTAGATTACGTAAGCCACGAATTAAATTTTAGCGACTTCGTACAGAAATATCTTTAACTAGGTATATAAACTACATTGTTTCTCATTATGTATATAAATGTATCTAGTATATTAGATACATTTATATCTGCTGGAAAAATATCTTCATGTGTCTTCATTACAAGTAATATATGTATAATAATAATGGTGAGAACTTAAAACCCTTTCAGATCTGCCAATGTAAAGATGACTCAAAATCGACGAAATCTACAACTATTTAGGATGATAGATATCCTATTTACCTCATCCTTACTCTTTAATTGTTTCAATAATTTTAATAATTAATGCATTTCCAGTGAAATTATAATAATTACGAAATCATCCAAATAATTTACCACGTTGTATTTAACAATTTTTATAAATAACCTAAAAAGTAAACTTAATTTTCTCAATCAATCTGCAATATATAGACTACAAGCCGGTATAGGAAAAAAATATGGGTCATTTGAACCAC
>CAJQZM010029713.1:186-16480 GCA_907164665.1 Colias nastes | reverse complement strand
TCATCATATTTTCTCGGACCTTTTATTTAACAATCACTACGTTGCACCAGCTGATCACCCTGCTTTTCTTCACTAGGATTTATACGTGGAATACATTAGTTAATCTTACTAATATTCGAAATGGTAAATTATGTATGTATGCCTTTCTTTCACGTCATAGCATGAATATGCCCTTGAGATACTTAGTTAAGAAAATAAACAGTAACATATTTATTAGGCTGCTTTTACCGCGGTGAAACTTCTTTTCCTAGGCATATTCTGTGTATCAAAAACTTAGTCAAATAAATTTCATTTGGTTATCAAAAGTATGAAGGTGATGAAAAAAAATCGATAAAAGTTAATTTAATTAAAAATAGCCAAGACCACTTTTCGATAGGCAAGCAATTATAGGCATATTTGTTTATAAAAAATATTTAATAAATACGTCTCATCTGGTTTTCAGATCGGTGAAGGATGATCTCCCACGGGCTCTTAGACCAACTGGGAATTTCCTTTGACCACGCAATCGTAGCCGCGGGAAAAATAATTACTACAAATGATTCAGAAATAATACTTTTAATCTAAGCTTACCGTTTCTTAAAGATACGCCGTATACGGATTGGTTCCAGCGGATCTTCGTGCAGTCGCTTTTCCGAGACCTTCACGTTCAAGCTGACGATCAGCTTCTCAAGGTCCTGCGCTTGCGCCTCTAATGCGTTGATTTTTATCTATAAAATTAATAATTTATAGGAATTTTGTTACAACGTTATATTTGGTCTCACCTTTATGAAAGTATCATCTACCTCTACTTAATATTGGACGTGATATTATTGTCTAATATTAATAGCGAAGTTAGAAGTAGAGAGAAAGAGATAATGTTGACAGTTGAGTCTACACTGATCTATCTAAGTAAAATTAGGTATTTGCAAGAAAACTGCTTTAAATAAAAAACAAGGGTACAATCTGGCAATAATTTTATGTGATTTATGATTTTACCCTCAATCGAATTTCAAGCCCTAAATTTGTTACCCTGAAAAGTTCATACCTCAAGTTCCTCCACCCTCCGTATAAGTTGCGCAAGCACTTTATTGACAGAGACTTTAGAAGCTTCCATCTCCTTTTCCATGCGAAGGTAGTCCTGTTCGTCTGTGTAGCCCAATTCCTTGTTCTTCAGATACAGTTGCAGTTCTTTTGGGACCTGTATACAAATACTAAAAATAACAACATTCTAAAAATTTGATACTGTATAACGATTTCCGCACCAATAATACCGACTGCTTGTACTTCAATCCTGATCAATCATTTATTTTACCACTATATCTTTTCTCCAAGTTTCGCATTTGCATCTAACGTCTGATACATTTCTATAAGTGCGATGCTGTATTATTATAGCTATACCGAGTAAGTGCGTTATCCAAGTTCTTTACTTCTGTATTAGTGCAGAAGAAATGACTTAACCTATTTTTCATTTTTCAGGGAGTTTACAGAGTTTAAGGTACACTTTTCCACTTTGCCACTACGTCTTTTTTCCGCTAGCGAATTTTCAAGATAAACTACCTGATGACTGAACTTTAATATAGCTAAACTTCCATTTTCCATTCCTTACTTTTACCATTTATTTTTCTTCCCATTTATCATCAGTATACCTTAAGCCGCTGGTAGGAGTAGAGCTCCTGTTGCATGTGTCGCAGCTTCATGGCGACCTGCGCGTGTTCCCACTCCTTGGCGAGGATGCCCTTGCGGAAGTCCATCTGTTTGCGCATCATACGTAATTTCCAGTCACCCACTTTCTGTGGATTTTGGGAGTAATTTGTAAATTTTTGACTTTAAGTTCTGGTAAAGTTAGTTTTAAGTGTGATTATAATAATAAAATCACTACATAAAACAAAGTCGCTTTCTCTGCCCCTGTCCCTTTGTATGCTTAAATCTTTAAAAATACGAAACGGATTTGATGCGGTTTTTTTAATAGATAGAGTGATTCAGGAGGAAGGTTTTAGTATATAATTTATTAGGTTTTAGACAAAGCGGGCGAAGCCGCGGGCGGTAAGCTAGTATGGTATAAAAGGAAAATCGTTGAAGAGCAATCACCAACAACATAAAGAAATAAATTGTAACTTTGCAACTGATAATCAAAATCAAATTTATTAATACATGGTATACAAAATGTAAGATTGCGGTAGAAAAACAACATGCTCATCATGTAATAATTGTTATTGAATTTTAATAACATTTATTTGTAGCAAACAATTTTTTACCAAAATAAGATTATTGATTTGTTCGATGTCTTCACGGAGAATGAGCGTGGCGTCTTCAAAGTCTTCCATGTGGCCAGTTGTTACTATTTCTACTTGCCCCGCTGGTAGAACTAGCTAAAATGGAAAATATATTTTGATTATCACTGTCGTGTGTAATTTAGTTAATATATTGGACATTTTTTTGCTTTTCAGCTCATAATTGCAGATGAATCTGACGCAAGTCTCCAATGTCATGCTTGATTGATTATAATTTTCAGTGCTTATCTATCATATTTATATATTTTGTAACAGTGATTTTTGGTAGACATAGTAATAATCGTAGTATGGCGAATGGAGTAAGAAGGTAAGAGGTCCCAATAAAGGACCACTATGGTTGCTGCTGCTATAAGTTACACCTTACGGCGTTCAACCCTCTCCTACCTTCAAGATGGTTACCAACAGTAAACGACCTGCAGTGCCTCGTTCCTGGCTACCTATAGAGAACTACTTTATCTCTTGTACCTATAGTACCCTTACCTGCAGCGTCTTATTCCTAGCAGCAAACTCCACTTGCTCTCTATGGTGTTTCACAGTATCAGCTAGTCGAGCGAGCCGTACTCGTCGTGCGTGCGCTGCTCCACGCCAAGCTGTACTTGCGCTCTCTACGTAACCCATCTCTTGGCATATTGCGCGCATCTAGTAGATATAGCAAGGAATAGGGTTATTTTGGTAGATAGATACAAAAAAGTAGAGTTAGACGTACAAGATGAAGAAGAAGAAGTAGAAGTAGAATTAGAATTTGCACAAGAAGTAGAAGTAGGAGTAGGAGAAGAAGAAGTAAAGCTAGAGACAGAAATATAGGTGAAAGTAAAAATTAAAGTGGCAGTAACAGTTGTAGTAGAAGTAAAAGTAGAGAACTAGAAGTCGAGATAGAAGTAGAATTAAATGTAGAAGTAAAAGTAACAGTAGCAACAGGAACAACAAAAATAGAAACACAAATTAAATTAAGATTTGGATAAAGAATACCTTCCAACCTTTTTTTTTTCTAAATATTGTCAACGTACAGAAATTGGCATTACCCGTATTTCATTCTCAATCTTGACGCGGCGCAGCTTGCACATGGTAGCCCACAGCCCTTCATCCATCACGGGTGGCATGTTGCTGATTTGGTCTAATTGTTCCACGCTGCATGATAAATTTGATTATGAAGACTTGATTATGAATTATCAAGAATAAGTCTATAAATATTCAGAAATAGAGAGAGAGAGAGAGAGAGAGAGAGAGAGAAAGAAAATGTTAACTTTGCTACATCTAGTAGTATGAATTAATTTATATATTATTTCGTATCACTCTAATAACAGAACACTTGAAGCACATACAAGGCACGCACAAAAAGTGCAAAGTAAATATTTTTGCTGGAAATGAAAAAAATATAACACTTTTGACCCATTTTAAGGTACAGCAGACGAGCTCACCCTTTGAAGAAATCACCACAATCAACATGCAGTAGCGGCGGGCGAACACCGGTGAGCACGGCGCCTGCCAGCTCGTATAACACTGCTGGCGTCATGCTCGCGCGCTGGTGCCATTTGGGGCGCTTCCTGTAATATTTTACTGTAAACTTTTATCCGTACAATGTAAATTAATATAAAGTGTAAACTGGAAACTTTAAGCTGTAAACTATAAACTGTACACAACTATAAATTCAAAAGTATAAGTTGTGAATAGTAAATCTGAACTTAAAGCTGAAAATTACAGCTTTTTGTAAAGATTATGCATTGAATGCGAAATCTATTATAAGCATGGGATATTGTGCTTTTCATCTTTATTTGCTTTTTTCGACTGACTGAAGCTAAATATTACATCGTGTTTTTAGTGCTTGACAAATAATATGAAAGAAGTGTTAGTAAAGTTCAGAAGAAAAGGACAAATTTATATATATAAATTTATATAATCGCCTTAAAACTTCACATCTATAGGAAACACATCAATCAACACCCAATATTTCTTACTTGAAAAATTTATAACACTGGTCGACAATAATAGGCGACAGATCGGCAAAGTGATTTTTGAACGTCTTGTCCAAATGTCTGTCTTTTTGCGACAGACTCTCGTATGTGGCTTGACAGTCCTCGCTCTCTTGTTGTATCTTGTGCAACTCTTGTTGGAGCACTTCCACTTCTGCTTCTGTTTTGCTTATGTCATTTCTGAAAAGACAATTTATGGGCAGTTTTCAAAGGTGTCAAGCTCTGGACAAGCCAAGCCCAAACATTCGAATTGCCAAATGTTTCTGTGATTTTATCCTATTCAGATTTTTTTACTTTTCTTCTTTGTATTTGATATGTCTTTTTTCGTAAAGAACTTTCGTAAAGTCTGTATGCCATGTAGTCAATGCGTAAATTGCATTGTTTATCAATTACCTTATGTCTTCCAACTTTTCAGCCATTTCAGTTCGATCCAGATTTATCCTCCGCAGTCGCATCAAATTCAGATTTTCTTGGCCGATAACAGAATCGACTCGAAGTTTTGTCAACCACATCTCTTTTACCTGAAATAGTATTTTTATGAACAAGCCCATGTCTTCATTCGTGATACCCGCATAAAAAGTAAAGAAACCTATGTGCAAAAATATAAATTACAATCTATATGTGTGCCAATTTTCTTTGAGTTCAGATCAGACTAATTTGAAAAAGGAATAAGACATTTTTTATTTCAATACAAATTTTCACCTTTTGATTAAATTTAACAATTCCCTCATTCAGAACTTGTGAAAGCTTCGCGTATTCAGCGTGCAACATCTTCCTATACTTTTCCCGTTCTTCATTTCTAAACGCAACTTTTGCTTCGTAATCGAAAACAAGGCGGAGATCATCTTCATTGAAATGTTCTGGGTCTTTATCAAGCTGAAACATTTATTAGGATTAATCGATAGTTGACATTACATTATCAACATACGTTATATTAATAAAAGAACATCTTACCATACACTGGGGCATTGGAATAGGTTTCTTTATTTCTTCATGCCACAGTTTTTCAAGTACTCCATCCATCATTTCTATGAGAGCACGTTCACGGAAATCATCTTTTGGTCCAGGGTCCGGAGGTGGAATTACTATTTGGCTTGGGCTTATGTAAGGTTCAATGCTGCACTGTAAACAGTTAATAAATATTAAGTACCAGTTTCAAAATTTAATAGTTTATATTATTTCGTTTAACTGACAGGTAAGCTAAACATAACTGTCAGGAAGCTGTGAAACCGTAGTTCAGTGATAAATAAAATGAAAGTCACCTCTTCTGGATCGACTTTTATTAACTTAAGTGGCTGTTCTTCTTGTTTCCATTCAGGGTCTTGAATAAGTATTGTTAAATGATGAAAGCTACCACGGAGGTCTGATAACTTGTTTAGTTCTGAAATATTGATATTAATTTCATAATCCATAAATTTATTATTAAATCTTTGGGTTGTTCTTCTTGAATGTTGCGAAGTTTATTACCATCTATAATAAAACGCAGCCTCGCATTCCTTTCTTCGACGAGACCAACTTCACGTTTCTTCTGATTCATTAAATCATCGAATTGCTTGTTGAACCACAATCGCATATTTTGCACATTCAACTGCAACATTATCAAAAATATTTTAAATTGAGGGTATTTCAATAATCACTCACTAAATTAATTTTTATTTTTTATTGTGAATCCAGTATGGATTACAATTTGTTTCTACACCTACTTTTTCCACCATCACATTAATTCCTTAATTGGAACTACGTTAAGAATATCACCAAATAGCCATGACACCTATTCTATCAAAATTGATACAACAACCATACCTTGACGATATGTTGCAACCAGTTCATTTGCAGGAAGCTAAATGCCACAGTCTGCGGTATCATGAATGTGGGTATTTCCACAAATAGGTGTGCGTTAGATCCCGCTAGTACGTATGGGGAACCTTCTAGAGATTCCTCTGATACAAGCGCTTCTGCTATCATTTGGCTCTCCATGCTTTTGTGAGCGGATTTCATTGATAGCACAGATTCGGGACCGGCTCTGGAGAATTGTATTGAATATGTTTCAGATAAATGAAAAATGATTTTAGCATAGGATATTCATAGAATAGTCATATTAAACTAACGATACACGGAAAAAATATTGGTTATACTGGATGTGAGAAATAAACTTGCTGAGAGAAATAAACTGCGATGAAACTTAATAAATAAAAATTTGGAGACCGATATTATGTAAGTATCTATTATCATTACGGTATAGAAACATCTTCAACGCTTGGTTTTTCCACAAATTCTTCCCAAGGTCGAAACAAATCAGTATCGTTCTCCATTTCCACTCCTCTGAGTGCTTCGATCTGTTGCAGTTCTGGCCAATTGTCTCTCTGTGTTGGTAGTACTGCGTAGTTTTCTACCTATAATATTATACAAAATTGTTGTTAAAACACAACATTTTCAACACAACACAGTATAGTCTATGACAACTTTACATTTTTTTCAAATTAAAAATATTTTAAACAAAGTCTTTTACCTGATAATGGCTGAAAATAGCGAACAGTTTAACTCGCGGAGTGAGCATAGTGTCCCAACAGTTGGCTTTAATCCACGCGGTCACTTTATCTTGTGCCTGGATACGCGCTTCCGTGTCTAGTCTTATTTGCTCGCGCTCTTTCTCTGCCTAGAATGTGTAATTTTTATGCACATTACATATTTAATTATTTCAGTTTTCTCAATTATTTTTATGTTTTACGTCGATGGTTAATGAAAAGATGAGGTTGGTAGCTTGGTTAGGCTTTCACCATGCCAATATTATAACTAGAATATTTAATTATACAAAAAAGTCAAAGCATATGCATATTACTTATTTGATTCTGAATGTTAGTTCTCAGATAAGACATTTTTATCTTCTAATCTAAAACACATAATACCTGCTTCAGCCTCTCTTTCTTATGCTCTAAATGCAAGTTGAACTCAGACAACGACAACTGATGCAATGGTATCTCCGCTATATTTTCCTCTAATAAAGCTACGACTCGAGACTGAACCGACTCGAAGGACCTGACGACTTCCTCACGCTGTTTCTTGTAATCCATCGCTTCTTCTCGAACTTTTTTGTCCTCTTGCAGATCGAGGTAGTTTTCTATGTATGAAGATTGGTTTAAGATAATTGATTCTATTATGATCATGTTGGGTATCGAAAATATCATTCTCGCATTGCAAGTAGAGGTAAATTTACAAATTTGCACAATCTTGCATTTTAAAGTACATAAAGACTGGAAAACACACGAAATTTACTTTTTGAGGTTTAAAAAATTCTGTCCAAAACCGAACTACTCAGTTTGCTAAAAAAAAAGTAAAAATACTTACTATCCCGTTCCCCAATAATAGTGATCGTATTATTAGCTTCTTCAAACATCTCCAAGGGCGGTGGTTCATGATGCAACTCGGTTTGTAAGTCAAGTCGCAGGCCATGCAAGTACTGCACTACAACAGTACCGTTACCAGCGAGGTGCGCTATGTGCGTGTTGTGCGCGTCTATGAGCGCCTCGCGTATGCCGCTCTCGTAGCGGTGGGTGGCTGATAGTTTTAGTTCTGGGAGTATATTGATGTGTTAGTCTTTGTCTTATATCGTAAGTTTGTCTTATTCGTATTGTTAGGATCGTGGTTAGTTTGTATTTGTGAAAAGTGCTGTTTATATATTTTAAGGTTTTATTGTTTTTAGTTTTAACATTGTCATGAACTAGATTTACAATTTTATATATTTTTTATAGATAGTTCTGATTGAATGACTTGAATGCATACCATATTCTTGCGGTCCATGTGCCTGTCGCATGACAATAGTACCGTCATATCCAAAGGTCAGAAGAGCTCCCGAGTTAAAGAACCCATCGTAATATTTGAGCTCATGACCAGTTTCTATTATAGGTGCCATTTTCACAGACACCGTCACTCCTTTCTACAATTTTTTTTCAAAATAACGATAAGTACACTACAACGAACAATACCATCACAAACTTTTTCCACAAGTAGGTTAACTGGATTTTCATCTCCTTTAGCACTTTTTGTTAGAAAAACAATAAGCATCATAGCATTTTTTTTAACCACGGTTACAATCCTTATAAATTTCATAAATTAATAACATAACTTACATCCCCCGATAGTTTCAGCACATGAGCCTTCGTAGATAAATGCGGTATGGCTATAGCCATATCCTTCCCGCTCAGTGGTAATAGGCGCGAGTACGGGCCAGCCATCTTGCCGGCGAACTTGTTGTCCTTACCTGTGTCTGCGTTTATGCAAATAATTCTCTCACCTAAAAAGGTATTTTAATTAAAATAATAATTTGTTTCAATTAAAAAGTTAAGATAAGTGTGGTAATTTCAACATTGAAGAAAAATTATTCTTGAAATTATCGAGCATACTTTGTCAAACAGATTGAATTGATTGAAAGATATTGAAGAAGCCAGAATTTCAAGGGCCCATATTGTGCCGTAAAAGTGCAGATTTAGAAGTCTTGGCTGAAAATGATAGGAAACTCATGTTGGTGGAAAAGATAATACCTACCTACTTGCAGAATTCAAAACATTTTTTTTGGTGTAGAAAAAGCGACTAGTAAAAAAATTAAAATTTCTTACCAATAGGATATTTATCAGAGAATAGCACTAAGCTGAACGCCCGCATCGCCTCTCCAACTTGCATGAGGAAACAGTCCGCCAAACCTCGACCCAGTTCCGTATAACGGACAAGGGTTAGTTTGTAATCTTCAGATAACTGAAGGAATATAATTTTTATGATCAATAGGGAATGTGTAATCATTTAAAAGGCTGTATATCACTTTGTAGAAGAAAACATAA
Source organism: Colias nastes (assembly GCA_907164665.1). Classification (NCBI taxonomy): domain Eukaryota; kingdom Metazoa; phylum Arthropoda; class Insecta; order Lepidoptera; family Pieridae; genus Colias; species Colias nastes. The sequence continues at coordinate 7,408 of CAJQZM010029713.1, read as the reverse complement.
AACGATTTGTAATCGTTTCGATCTTAATAATGGATTCAATCACATACTCGTATCAACACTATTTAAAACGAATGTAGACGACTATCTAACTAAATAGCGAAAAACAACCGATGTTGATGATATTATCACTTCTTAAATATTCAACAAGAAAAACTGAAGACTTTCTTTGCAATCGAGAAGCAAAGAAAGAACAAGTTCTTATGTGGATGATATCATAACTCGAAACAACACAAAGCCGCAAATCACCTTATAAATGAATATATGGCCAGCTGACATAGCTGCTGCCACCAATTCCCTTCCCCCTGGCGAGAACACCACCCTGGACACGATCTGGTGCGTCAGGCACACGCTGCCGACCTTCCGAAGGTCTGGTGGGAGGAACTGGTATAGGGCCATACCGTAGTTGTTGGCCACTTCACCGAATATAATCAGGAGAGGATCCACGGGACTCGCTTGGAAGGATATGTCGTTGCCTTCCACATATTTTACTAGGACCTAGAGCAAGTATTGTTTGTAGAGGTTTAACTGTGTATTTGGAACCGGTAAAAGGTAAAACTTAAAGGAAAAAAAAATAATTTTATCCGTTATTCAATATTCGGATCACATCTCTATTAAACTTTAGGTGGGGTGGAGTTCAAATATTATGTAAACGTATAAAAAAAAAGAAAGATGGCGCGTAACGCAAAAACGTTACACAAAATTTTTGTCTAACCCCGATAAAGAAGTTTCACTTCAAAAACATTCATAAAATAAATGCAGAAATTGCATTTCACCTACTTTTAAAAAGAGCACTATGTGTTTTACTTATAATCTCACATCTGATCATGTCTGACAGTAAACTGAGGAATAAAAAATTAACGACTTATTACGTAATTTTAAAGATGGCCTTCTTAACCATTTTTCATATAGAAAATTATTTAACTTGTGTCGTAATTGAATAACTTTATTTTTAGTTTCAATTCATGAAGATATTTCAACGTTTATAATTATAAGACCTATAACTTACGAGTTTTCCAGTGAACACCTCATAAATGCAGAGTACGCCATCCTTATTCATGGTGGCGATATGATTGTAAGCAGGTGCTATGAGCTGAATTTTTATTATGTTTCTGAAATCAGTTATTTCAGGATGAGCAGCGATGCCAATCTCGGAGAAGGAGTATTTTTAAAGTCTGTTTAGTAAATTTACCTTTATAAGGGAACACATTACAAGAAAAAAATAGGAACCAAATAGCGGACGTAATGTCCACAAATGCGAGAAAAAGTGGGATGTTTCTAAATTTTGGCTCGAGTCAATGTGAGGTGACTACCATGGCCCAGCAAATCTGATTCGGAAAGTTGCTTCTCTCGAATATAAGAAAGCATACATTTATTCATTCCAATAAATAGCTACCAATACATACCTCTGTTTGAAACAAAACAGTTTAACATCAACGCTATCCCCGTCCTCCACGAGTTTGAACACGAAGCCCCTCTCCGTCCACATGACCGCGAGGTCTGCGCTTGTGTTTGATATAAGTCGAGCTATTGTATCGATGGGCGTGTACTGCCAGGTGATGTGCCAGTGCTGGTCGGTTTTCTTCAAGAACTAATAAATACACATTGTTCCTATGAAACGGTTCGTAAATATTGATCATTAATATCTTTCCGTACACGTATTACTACGTGAGTTAAAGGAAAAGTTGGATTCTAGCTATTTGTAGGTATATCGTGATAGGTAGTAAATGGCTTGAAGAAATGTAATAACACAGAATTAATAATAGGAATAGTTAAGATAAAGTTATTATATATGTTACCGGAAATGTATGAAATCAAGGAATTGTATACAATTCCTAGGAAATGTATACAATTCCGATACCATTTAGGAAATGTATAAAATATTGTTTAATCTCTCACGCGTCCTACTATAACATACTGATTTAGTTACGAGCAAATAATGTACGTAGGAATTGTAGTTATTATTACTAGGAAATGTGTAAAGTAAATGCTTTCTGTAATAAAACACGTTGTTATTTTTTTTTATTATAGCTCTTATTGATACAATCGGGTAACAGTTATACCGTAAAATTATAATAATATTATGTTCATATTATTATCTTACTAATTAACATTTTAAAAATCAACTATCTAACTTTTAACGTAAATATCACAAACTCAAACTCAAACTCAAACTCAAACATTTATTTATTCAATTAGACTTCTTCCAGAAGCACTTTTGAATCGTCATTACATTCTTTAAATTTACCACCGATTCGGAAAGCAGTATCTATGGAGAAGAACCGGCAAGAAACTCCATAGTTGCTCTTTTAAAGTCATGTCCATATACAATATAATTTTACATTACATGTTACTTACATCTAACTACATAATATTATATATTATCATAATATGCCAAAGAACTGTCCTGTTATTCTTACGCGACAACCCTCCATGGATTTTCATCTTCCATATATTCCTTAATGCTGTAGTAGGCTCTCTGAACATTTTTTAAATAAGTTTTAAATTTAACACTACTAAACTCTTTAATACTATGAGGAATTCTATTGTAAAAACGTATACCTTGGCCCATAAATGAATTTTTAACTTTAGCTAACCTATAAAATGGCATTTCAATTTTATTTCTATTCCTTGTGCCATAACAGTGTCTATCTCCTACTTTTGTGTGTAAGTCCGCGTTTTTGTGTACATGTAAAACATTATTAAATATATACTGTGATGGTACAGTGAGGATACCAATATTCTTAAAGAGATCTCTTAGTGAGTCCCGAGCACGTAAATTATATATAGAGCGTATGGCTCTTTTCTGTAATATAAATATAGTTTCTATATCTGCAGCCCTGCCCCATAGCAGAATTCCATAGGACATAATGCTATGAAAGTAGCTAAAATAAACCAATCTAGCCGTATCTTCATCGGTGAGATGCCTTATTCTTCGAACTGCATATGCAGCTGAGCTGAGCTTAGCAGCGGTGGTGGCAACATGGGTCCCCCATTGTAGCTTCTCATCTAGTGTCAAACCAAGAAAAACAGTAGACTCGACAGGGTATAATACTTCCCCGTTTAAAATGATATCCCTTTTGACCTTTTTTACATTTGGAAGGATAAACTCTACACAATTTGTTTTTTTTGCATTCAATAATAAATTATTAGCATTAAACCAATTAGATATGCGTAAAAGAGCAGAGTTTACTTCGTCAACATTTGTGTCATATCTATCCACATTAAATATTATTGAGGTATCATCTGCAAACAATACTATTTCACACATATCCTGCAAATAATAAGGTAGGTCATTAATATACACTAAGAACAAAAACGGTCCTAAGATAGATCCCTGCGGAACACCAATGTTAATCGGCGCACCGCAAGATTTCTCTCCATTAACAACAACGGTCTGTACCCTGTTCTGAAGATATGAAGCTATGAGGTCCTGAGATAAACCTTTGATACCATAAAAATTTAGTTTCCGTAATAGAGTGGAATGTTCTACACAGTCGAAAGCCTTAGAAAGGTCGCAGAATATCCCCAAAGCATTCTTTGAATTCACAAAATCAACTTAAATTTATTCTTATAAAATCAAATTTTCATTTGGCAAGTAATCAGTCCCCTCGTCCCGCTGTCCCCGCGTATATTTGGCGCAGTCGGATTGTATAATCCGCCGTATTACATTATGGCTAGCTGTTTTAATATGCCGAAAATTCGTCTTTTTCCAAAATTCTACAAAAAGACGGTCGCGAGCCGACGGAGCCCCACTTCGTGGGGCTCCTATTTCTGTGTAGTTTTAAAAAACACGAACCTAACCTAACCCACCCCCTTATCCAAACCAAAAATTTCTGATTACGAATTATCGGCATAGTTACTACAAAATGCCGACCGTTTGTAAACGGCCAGATTATATACAATTTGCCTGCGACATATCAATATCTTAAATGTTTTACATTTCCGATAGCTATTTAGGAAATGTATAGATTTCCTAGGAAATGTGTATAAAATAATTTATTTCACGCGATGCGTGTGATTTTAGGAATTACATACATTTCCTAGGAATTGTATACAATGACGGATTACATACATTTCCGGTAACATATATAATGAAATGGACTTTGATTGATTTACAAGTACCTGCAAAAAGTAAAAATTATCACACTAACTGTGATAATTTATAATTGTTATAGCATTGTTCCCGGAGGTAACTTACCCGAAGATGTTTATCAGGTCCGTAGATAAGAATTCCATGGCCAAAAGTGCACATACAAGGTTTTCTTGATCCTTTAAGATCACCAGACCAATCTAGGTTTGTGACCATGGCGATACCGTCAGATAGAAGCTAAATAATATGATGTCGTATTAATACAGTTTATTTTAATGCAGCTGTACACTATTTAAATTTAGTAAATAAATATGATGAAGGCGTAACGAATGAATTCACATCTACCTCCAAAAATCAGCACAAAAATCTAAAATGCAAATATACCCTCAGAAACTCACACAAAAAGCACATCTACCCTCATACATTCTCACCCTATTAAATACCCTACCCACACAATTCTAACCCAAACTCACGCTATACAAATTGGCCCTCTCATCGATAGCGTACAGTTGCCCCTCGGTGCTCCAACAAACACCAACTAGTGGCGGTTCAGCCACTTCCCAGCCGGTGCTCTGTGGCTTACTGCGTCGCATCACTAAACAGCGCTTGTAGCACTGTGCTACCTCCCATACTGTGAGACCCTCCCCCCAGCATTCGCAGACGAGCATGTGTGATCGACTCGCCCTGGGGGCAATTGGTAACTTAAATTTGCCGATGATTGATTGTGAGTTTATAGTAAAATTTTTGTGCATGATTGTGAGTCTAGTTGTGTAAACTAGACTCACAATCATGCACAAAAATATTCCGAAGTAAAACTCTATCTACGCTGATATTAGGCAGAGTTTTCTAACTAGGGATACAATGGACTTCTGCCACGAAAGAAGGTGTTAATTTCAATGAATGTTTTATATTTATACTAGCGGTCCGCCCCGGCTTCGCCCGTGGTACATATTTCGCAATAAATGGTAGCCTATGTTCATTCTCAGGGTCTAATGATTATCTGTGCCAAATTTCATCAAAATCGGTCCAGTAGTTTATGCGTGAAAATCATACATACATACATACAAACCTTTCCTCTATAAAATATTAGTATAGAAGTATAGACAATAGTATAGACAATAAAGCTCGGACATTTTTTTACGACATTTTAATAGGCCATTATGAGTCTGGTTCAGTCTGGTTTATTACGGCAATGATTGATGGGGATAGCATTTTAATTATTATCTGCTATTATTGGAGTGTTTTCTGATGAACAGAATTAGGAATTAAAAAAATTATAATTGGTTTGAAAAATGTTCGATATTCGATATAAAAACGTAAATAAGTATAATAAGAATATACTAAGAATATGAACTCCTGAAGGTTTAATTAATAGAGTAACTGTATGACATAATGTTTTATGATAAATATTACAAATTATTTTGATGACAATAAAGTTCAAACAGGGGTTTTTTTTTTCATTTTGACGTGATAACGTTTTTAAAATCGTTTTAGTCGGGTGACATGTTCAGAAACTTGTGTCACACCAAAACCTCACGAGCGCGATCGCAGGTATAACGAGAGAGAGACGGACCGATCTCCCGTCTCATCTCGAGCGCTGCCACCAATAAGACGTTATCACGTAAACATCTCGATCGTAAACCTACTTTACAAACAACCAATTTTTTACGATATAAAAACTTTAGCCAAAAAAACTGACATATAGATCTGCTGCCGCCTAACCACCCCCGTGGGTACGTTGATCAGCCGCTGATGGGTCCGCCAGCTCCACACCGTGAGGATGTAGTTGGGGAAGCCGCTGAAGCCGGCCACCAGGTCGCACTCCATCATGCACAAACCCTTGTAGCGGTTTACGTCTGTATCTGTGTTGAGGTCTTTTGTAGTGATGAGCAATTGAATTAGGTGAAATAAATTATTGTACACAAATATCTCTTTTTATTTTGATCCTATTCAAGCTACAAATAATTGGGTTTGCATTGTCAAACTTTTTGACTGATAATAATAATGAAACAACAAAATAGGGATAGATAGATATAGGAACCCGTAACAACAGTCGAGAGATAGCGTGCAGAGCTTGCGATAATGCGAGCGATGCACAACATGCAATATACAAACGTCCTAACTACCAAATAAAAATCAAATTTCAAAGTACCAACCCAATGGTTTTGCTTACCTTTTAGCTCTGCTAATATATGAAATGACGGATATTGAACTATGAACATCCGAGGGTTTTTCACCTTTTCAGCAAACGCAAATATATTTGATCTATGTCCTGTAAATAAAAAAAATTAAAAACATTTCTAAGGCCGAGCACACACGTTCGATTTTCTGTTATGGAATTCATATTCGGAAACCTGAATGCTCTGCTAACATAAAAAAGTTGCCTTTTCTCCGGGAATGGAGAGAATTCTTTGTAGTATGTATTTAAAACATAAAAAAAACAATTCGTATCTTTCGAAATCGAAAATACTTTAATGTGTACCTACTGAAAATAAATATAATATTTTACCTGCAATTACATCCACTCCGTCACCTTTCTCTTGACTGTTCGCTACATACACGAACTCTCCTTGCGTTTTGAAGTTAAAAAATATAATGTTTACATCATGCGCCACTGCGAATACTTCGTGGCCAACGAAAGTCATGAAATCTAAGCGTTGAGGTATTGCCCATCTGGAAACACGATAGCAGAAATTAAAATTTCGGAATATGTATACAAAATATAAAAAAGATTTTTATTTGTAACGTATTTATGAAAATCAATAAAATCTTATGCACAATTATTATTTTTTTACCTTGGCTTGGGTTTTAATTCCAGATTTCCTTCACTATCAGTATCTCCAAGACTACCCTCCACCATGATACACTGTATTACTTAGGCTCTTCTTAAACTCTATAAAATAATTATTATATTAATAGCACTAACAAAATATCTTAACAAATATGTCTCTTTGTGAAATAAAAAAGTACATTACTTCAAAATATAATAACTCAATTTAAAATTACATGCACAGATTACATGAATTTGTTTTTGTTGCTAGGCAAACAATAATAGATGCCATCACGATGCCATTATATAAATCAAAGATTAATCAATTCATACAGATTACCAATTAGACAACTACATATTAT
>CAJQZM010029711.1:584-18481 GCA_907164665.1 Colias nastes | reverse complement strand
CTATAACGTATAAATTTATAAAGAATAGAAAAAATTCGATCACGAGGCGGGACTCGAACCCGCCACGCCACGTCCTTGCATGGCAATCCGGGGCGGACACTTGACCAACTCAGCCACCCGTGACCCGCCTCGTGATTGAATTTTTCCTATTCTTTAAAAATTTATATAACAATTGATGTTAATCAAAGTGAGGGTACTTGAATCGTTACGTCGATGACACGTAAAAATTATGGTGAATAAAGGCTTTAATATTACAATGTACCCTCAAATCCGCGAGCGTATTGTTCAGCCCCATGATGAATAGCTTCTTCTCTTCAGTAAGAGCTGCAATCTCCTGGCGGGCGCTTTCCAGCATCTCCAGGTCTCGCTCTTGGCGATCGGCTAGCGTGTTCTTTGCAGCCGCTTGATTATAAAGTTAGGAATTTTGTTACTTGGGTATCTTTTTTTTATTCTAGATATGGAAGCGCTTGACCACAATCTTGCTTGATGGAAAGCTAAGATGTGGCCTAAGATGGTACGCGCTTCCTTAGTAGGTACCCGTTCACTCTACGCTTGAAGACCCCCATATTGTACTCGTCGTCAGAATCTGGCAGAATTATCAGTATTGTGGAGTTTGCCTCTGCAACATTGTGCTGAGCCAGGGCCTTTTTTGCAGCCACAATGCAAGCCTGATATAATTATTGTATGTTGTAATTCGATTGTTATCTTATGTTATTTTATTTTTTTTGTATTTTTTATTGCGTCTTAGAGTGTAATGTGTATAAACATATTATCATTGTGTTGTTTGGTTGCAAAAAATCTTTTTTGTATTGTATTGTATTGAGTAAAACTGTTTTAATAAATATTAGTTAAAACTGATCACTTTGTGGTTTTTGTTCAATCCCACTTTGACCGGTCAATTTATATAATGTTGAAAGTGTGCTTAGATAGCTCGGTTCAGTAGAGAATAAAATGTCGGTCTGGCAGGACACAAAAGCCTGAAAAACTATTTTTTAATCAAAAAGACAGAAATCTCACGAAATACACTGAACTTAACTCTTTTCAAAACATAAAATTAAAAATAATAAAAGCATTTAGATATTCCGAAGACGTATTACCTAAGGCTTCATATCTATTGAGAACGTCTAAAGGTTGCTTGAACTCTGGATAGTTGTGCACCACAGACATCAAATAATCCTGAAACAATATTCAATTGAATTCATTCATCAAATACATTTGAACATTATCATTGAATCCTGTAGGTAACTATCGTCAAAGTATTCGTATCGTCGTAGAGAGAAAGACGTTGTCGTCGTAAAATTTCCATACTTATACATAGCTATAAGCGGGAATTTTAAAAGCGCCCCTGCCGTTCGTAAAAGGAACTAATATTTTATAAAACGTTATAATGACGTCATGTTCTCGATGACGATACGAATACTTTGACGATAGTTTTCGTGTTCGTACCTCTGCGACTAAAATGTTCGACGGTATGTGATTAAATAGGTACACCTACCCCATACATAAAAACAATACCTATTATACCTACTTAAGTAAGAACACATTTAGTAGGTCAGTAGCATTAGGCAGATAATTACCTATTATCATGCAAAAAGTTGAGGATACGATAAATCCACATGCCACCACTGCAACTGCTACAGCTGGTGTAGAAAAACATGACAAAACCAGCATGTATTTTATTCAAAATTAGATCTTTTCCCTGCCTATCTTAGTATCCTATATTCGTGCCTTAGTGTTCGTTTCTGGGTTTCAATATGATAAACTATTTTAACATAAAACGGAAGACTATATTACTAATTCACTGGCATATTAATAATGCATAGAATAGTACGATTATAATTAATTTAAATAGTAATAATTAGTTAATGTTCGCTTGCATTTTTTTTATTTACTTCTTAATTAACTAACTCAACATTTTTTTACTGGATAAAAAATAAAAATATCTAATATTTAACAAAGTATTTACCTATTTACTTATTCACATCTAGTAGGTATAGATTGTCTAATCTAAAAATGAACGCCCCTCCACTGTGATTACGCTCACATTCAAAGTACGTGTATAGACGCAATACACACAAATTGGTCTGCCTCATTGGTCGTTCAGTCGCCAATTAGACACGAACAAGAGAATAACCTGAACAACAGGACCAGTTGGCCAACTAGTGCATAAATGACGCGATGCACGACAGAACGGACACTGTCATTCCGTACATAGCGCGCTCTCCCCGCCATACAATGCTAGGCACCTGAACTGATCGCCCGATTAGTTGACAAATCAGTGCGCGAGAGAGTCAAAGTTTGCAGTAGAATCGCCGCGCGCACACATATAAAGTGGTTCAATAATTATTTGTCCTCACACATTGAAACAATTAAGTTTAGTGGAGGGGCGTTCATTTTTAGATTAGACAATCTCTACCTTTTTGAAACCATTTTGGATAAATATATATATTTTTTATAACAATTAATTTATAATTGAGATTAATTAAATACGAACATTCAAATATAAAGATGTAGAGATAAACTACGATAACATGGCGCGCCCCTCCAAAATTCAAAACGTTTGAAAGTATTTGTGAAAGTATTTACCACAGAACAGTAAAAACATATAGAAGTGTGATGTGGGCGTGGCCCACGTGTCAATAATAAGTTTAGATCACCTAACTTAGTAACTTGCTCTCAGTTGTGCGCAGAAAAATATTTGAGTCGGTTGTCAGCTGTCAAACCTTTTTTCCATATTTATTCATTAATTAGGACGTGTTGTTCGGTATTAGAGTGCAAAAATGATAGCAGACGAAATAATATCAGCAATGGAGGCATTTCATACCATCGGTAAGTCTTATTTTTATTTATTTTACATATATTTTATGTTATAACTTCGCTTGTCGTAATTTATCAAAATTGTATACAAATATCTAGTCAAAATGAACCTTAATCCGTAAGAAATTAGTACTATTATAGATTGAACAGCAAACAAGACTTTCTGGAATATTATTGCAATAAACAAACGAATGTCGCTTTAGTGATGCTTGTGGCGCATATCGACAGTATCGATACTTTAGAAAAGACAAACATTATAAATATTAAATTTTATTTTATTTTTCCTTAGCTTTCATTTGTCCAATTTATTTATAGATTTCCCAAAGAGGCTAATTTAAAAGAGAAATGGATAAATGCAACGTGACGAGTTAACTGGATGCCGAACAGCACTAAGCAGTCTAACAAAGGCCACCGATACAGCAAACCTACGGCAGTTCCAAGATTTAAAATAATGCATATTTTCTGTTTGTATTTTGTAAATAAAGATTAATAATATTCTATTCCGTTTTTTATTTAATAATAACAATATAAAAAGACGTAATTAGTAGTAATAAACATACTCCAAAATGTGACACATTATACTATAATGATATTATAATAGAAAGAAAAAAAAATACACAAAAAATATTTATTTGTGAATTATCGATAACAAGGCTGACATCCCTCAGGGCATAGCATCAGATAAATATCAAGTTAATGTCATTAATGTTGAGTGACACAAATTTCAACCTTATCTCTATGTGTCGAGGTTCAAAGTTATATCTGTCGAAAACTAACGCCCTCTGTTGTGGAGTAGCTGAATGTTTTCGAATTTGGAATTTCTGTGCAATGAGAAACAAAACAGCTAATATACCTAGGGATGTCATACTAAAATAAACCGTAACATGGTGCGTTAGGACTTAGGGTACATATTGAAATGCTGAATTTATAACCTAAGTCAGTTTTTACTCAAATTAAGCTGTCCAATCAAAGGCATAGTTTACTTGTAGTGTACTGTATAACTATCGGTTTAAATGTGTGGGTTTGGCGACACTGGTTTTCATACTAATTATGACATTATAGCACTTCTATATGTTTTTACTGTTCTGTGCAAGAAGCTTATATCTAATACACTGGAGATTTCGGTATGAACATTGACGTGTAACAAGAAAATATTGCCCAGTTCATGTTTTTTATCACTTTCACACCTAACTTGGTATTGCCACTGTTAATACGAAGTTTTCCCAAGGCTACTATGTATGCTGTAATATTCTGTGCAAAAGGTTAGTTTTTGTATATGAGTTTGTTGATAAATTGCCAACAACGTCATTCAGAAGCATTGTTGGATGAGACAATTATTATTTATGCTAAATAAAATAAGTATCTGAACCAATTATTAAAAAGCGATACTCCCTGATTATGGGTAGTCACCATAATAAAATTGTAGCAACTCTCACTTTGTCAATATGGCATGTGTGTCAAAAAAATTGCGTCGCTTCGAATATTTAAGTTAATATTGTTGCTTATTTAATGAATATTTTCCGAATATAAAGAATGCATTGTATTGTGCAAAATTGCAGAAGTGTTTGGACACCAAATTCTGGCATAGAATTTCACAGGCAAGTGTATATTTACGTTATTTACAATATTCCTCAATACTCCTGCATTTACCTGTTTAGAATCATTTCAATGGCAAAAATTGTCTAATTTAGCATCATTTTAGTAAGCAGTCATGTTAAATTTGTTATTTCCCTAATACTTTATCATTTTTCAACAAGTTTTCAATAAACAAATTTAACAAGTAAGGTAACCATGATGACGAGTTTTTATGGATAGCGAAGAGAATATTTTGTAATAACAATATTATGATGAAAATTTACAACACCATTTTAAAGATTGTTACTAGTAATGAAACAACACACGACATCGGTATTGCACTCACATGTAGTTATAAGATTGTTCGTTTTTACATTGAAATTTATACTTTTTTAACTTACCTCATATTTTTTTTGTTTTACGTATTTCAGCTTTCCAAAAAGTAAAATAAAAAGAAATATATGTGCCCATCAAGGGTAAAATTACTGAGGATTACGACCCAGAAAAAAATACCTTTTGAAAAATAAACTTTGTAAAGTTAGCTGAAATTTGTGCAAGGCTGCTATAAACAGTTTTTCTTTGATGATTTTGGCTTGAAATTGACCCGTCGAATCAACGCGTTTAAAAAGAAGATCTGAGTAGCTTACAATTTGGTAAACAGCATCTGATGCAAAACACAACTTTCCTCTATTTACAAAGGATGTTAATGCTATATATCGGTTCATATCCAAGCTTTGTAGCCAAAAGTTATTTAAAACTATCATTCTATACCAATTAAAATTGTATGTACCTATAAAGTATGACCAGTAATATTATAATATAAATACTGTTAAAAATATATGTCGTTATTATTTATAGACCATGATTTTTAGTTTTTTCTATTTTGAAAAATCCTGAATTTACAAACCAGCGTGGTCACTCCACAGAAAGAGACAAAAAACATGACTGACGTCATTCTAGGTCATATTTTCTTGTTACAAGTTAATGGTCATAGTGCAATCTCCAGTGTATTAGATATAAGCTTCTTGGTTCTGTGGTATTTACAATGCACCACCAAGATTCACAACGCATGTGTGCGTAATGAGACGGCCGTCAAACAAAAACAAATCCACGGATTTGTTGCTCGACTAGTCACGCTCTAATCGCTCATTATTATTAGTAATGGCGCTGCACTGACGTATTCTATGAAAACGACACGTGCGTTGTCTTGGGCGCTCGGCAACTTATGATTAGTTGACCAACAAATCTGGACGTAAAGTACTAAAGACGAATACGTACAACTACATACAAACTCCTTCGTAAGGATGTCACTACACACATTGAAACAGTAATTTGGAGGGGCGCGCCATGTTATCGTAGTTTATCTATAAGTACCTATAATAATACGTAAATACGCAAAACTATTTATGATAAAAAATCTAACCATTCGTAACGTCTTATTCTAGTCAACTCTATTTAGGCCTCAAACAATGCAGAAATACAAAATAGAGCGTGTTTGCTGAGCACACGTGTCAGAAGTGAAACTTCCATAGTATTGGAAGTTTCACTTCTGACACGTGTTCTCAACAATCAACACTATCTACGTAGGTAACTACCTAATTATTTGTAAACTATAAAAAAAATATTCCTCAAAATTTTGATACAGATAAAAAATTGAAACAAAATTCATCACCTTTTCTCTTCCTTTTCTCATAATACATTCACTAACCTATGTAATGGAAGTGCGGCAACGCCGCAGTGTCATGTTCTACAACCGCTAACCGGTCGATAGCAGAGTCAGTACCTAAATTCAGTACCTACCTAACACAAGCACTAACATAAACGATAGCTAAAATATCTGATTATTATCTGTCCATAACTTGACATTGGCAGAATCCGTCCTAACTGGGAATTGCCAAAGAGAAGAAGAAGAAATTTCAACCTTGAAACTTCTATCAACAGAATGTTTACAATATCATGACCAAAAATGTTTCTAAGCACAATCTATACAGGGTGTAATCGTTAAGTGTGCACAGACGATTATTCCGTAACTATTACAGATATCAAAAAACTTTAAACTGATATCGAAAGTACATTACGTAATGAGTAAAATGACACTATTAACTTTTTAAAAATAAAACGGGACATATCCAAAAAATTTACATTAAACACCCTGTATATATCTAGATATGGATGTATTGATTAATTTGATTTTGATAAAGAAGAACCAACCTCATAAACCGTATAATCCTCGACCTGTTTCTCCATGAGCCCCCTAACTTCCTCCATCTCAGCAACGCGTTGCCGCATCGCGTCCGTTTCGCGGGATTTCCTTTCAAGCATCTCTAGATCGGCCTCCATCTTGCGTTGGGCACGCTCGCGCTTTTCTTGGTTTTCTCTTATGAACTGTTGTATACCGCGTAAATTTACAACTTCAATTTGTACTTTTATGTGTTAGTTACTTTTGAATTGTCTTTTAAAACATATTCAAATCCGCAACAAATTTAACTTTGGTTCTCTTTGAGGGAAATGTGCTGGATAGATTTAAGTTTCATGTCGAGTACCTATATGCAGATAGATTCATCTAGATTCTAGATTCTTGTGGTTGTTTTTTGTTATTTAGAAAAATTCTAACGCTATCGGGCGTGTGCTTGCTTTTTAGTTTTTACATAAAAAAAACACTCATAAAATATATCCTATGAAGAATTAAAGTACCATTTTAGGATGTAAACTATTCAAACTCAAACTCAAACTCAAACATTTATTTATTCAATTAGACTTCTTCGAGAAGCACTTTTGAAACGTCAATACATATTTTTAACATTTACCACCGATTCGGAAAGCAGTATCTATGGAGAAGAATCGGCAAGAAACTCCATAGTTGCTCTTTTAAATCATTTCAGTATTACAATTATACAAAATATGTAAGTAACTGTACGTATATATCATAATATGCCAAAGAACTGTCCTGTGGTTTTTACGCGACAACCCTCCATGGGTTTTTATCTTCCATATATTCCTTAATGCTGTAATAGGCTCTCTGAACTAATACGTTTTTTACATAATTTTTAAATTTAGCACTACTAAACTCTTTAATACTATGAGGAATTCTGTTGTAAAAAAGTATACCTTGGCCCATAAATGAATTTTTAACTTTAGCTAACCGGTAAAATGGCATTTCAATTTTATTTCGGTTCCTTGTGCCATAACGGTGTCTATCTCCTACTCTTGTGTGTAAGTCTGCGTTTTTGTGTACATATAAAATATTATTAAATATATACTGTGATGGTACTGTGAGGATACCAGTATTCTTAAAGAGATCTCTTAGTGAGTCCCTAGCACGTAAATTATATATAGAGCGTATGGCTCTTTTCTGTAATATAAATATAGTTTCTATATCTGCAGCCCTGCCCCATAGCAGAATTCCATAGGACATAATGCTATGAAAGTAGCTAAAATAAACCAATCTAGCCGTGTCTTCATCGGTGAGATGCCTTATTCTTCGAACTGCATATGCAGCTGAACTAAGCTTAGCAGCGGTGGTGGCAACATGGGCCCCCCATTGTAGCTTCTCATCTAGTGTCAAACCAAGAAAAACAGTAGAATCCACAGGGTATAATACCTCCCCGTTTAAAATAATATCCCTTTTCACCTTTTTTACATTTGGAAGGATAAATTCAACACAATTTGTTTTTTTTGCATTTAATAATAAATTATTAGCAGTGAACCATTTGGATATGCGTAAAAGAGCAGAGTTTACTTCGTCAACATTTGTGTCATGTCTATCCACATTAAATATTAATGAGGTATCATCTGCAAACAGTACTATTTCACACATATCCTGCAAATAATAAGGTAGGTCATTAATATATACTAAGAACAAAAACGGTCCTAAGATAGATCCCTGCGGAACACCTATGTTAATCGGCGCACCGCGAGATTTCTCTCCATTAACAACAACGGTTTGTACCCTGTTCTGAAGATATGAAGCTATGAGGTCCTGAGATAAACCTTTAATACCATAAAAATTTAGTTTCCGTAATAGAGTGGTATGTTCTACACAGTCAAAAGCCTTAGAAAGGTCGCAGAATATCCCCAAAGCATTCTTTGAATTTTCCCATGCTTTATATATATGTGACAAAAGAGCTATTCCAGCATCAGTGGTAGAGCGCCCCTTTGTGAAACCAAACTGTTTGGCGTGCAGTAAACCATTTGATACAAAATGACTACATAATTGGTTTAAAATTAATTTCTCGAAGACTTTGCTCAAAGTTGGTAAAATGGAAATTGGCCTATAGTTATTACAGTCTTCTTGGTCACCACTTTTAAATAAAGGAATAACTTTACTTAACTTTAATAAATCAGGGAATATACCACAGTCACAACATTGATTAAATATAAACGCTAAGTGGTTGGCAATGTTTTCTATAATATTATTTACTATTAAAAAACTATTAAAAAACAGATGGCGCTAATTTAGATGGTTATCGAATTTGCCTGAAATACATAACTACGATAATACGGGCGAAGCTTACCTTGTTAAAGCTAATAAACGAATCCTTCAGCAGCATTTCCTTCTCACGCAGATCTTGCCACTTTGCGTTCATGGTCTGCCTATTAATTCTTTCTTCTTCCCGCTTATGTGCCAGCTTTTCGTCAGCCTCCATGAGATCCCTTCGCGCCTGTTCCATCAGCACTTGTGGGGTGGGACGGGCGACATCCCATACTGGGTACTTTCTGGATAATAAGATGTGGGAAATGGGAATTAGTTCTATTGGATACTTTTTTTAATACTGCATACACAGATTCGTTCGAATAGCTAGGCGAATAACGAACACGATTGTGAATAAGCGGAAAAATGTGGTATAAGTTATAAAATGCGAATTCGTTATTCGCCTCGCCTTTTTTTCTTTTTTGCTTCTTTCAAACGCACGAATGTGTACCTAAATACGGTTAATGCCTACATGCCGTTACTGAAAATCAGTGGAATTATTATCTGTTTATTTTTTAATGGTAAGAAAGATGAGATGTTTTAAAACTGCAAATCTTATGTAATTATGTTTACATTTTTTTTAATAGGCTTTTATTCATAAAAATACTGTATTTCATCTGTTTAAAACGTTAAAGTACCAAACAGCGTTGGCATAGAATCTCGAATTAGTTGTATGGTATATTATTTTTAATTATTATGGTGATATAATATTATTACGAGCTTACAGGTAAATTAGCTTGGAGAAATTTTTGCGTTTGTAGTAGTGTATGGTCAGCAAATAAAATAAAACAACATTTTATTTTTAGTTTTTATTTTATATATATATATATATATTATATAAATATGGGATTTTAAATTAAACTATATGTGTTTCTCCTCTGAAAAAGATGAGACTTTAATTTAATATTTACACATTTAACATACGTATAACTTTTACAAAATGAACATGATTTTACAAAATGACAATGTTACTAAAATGAAAAATTTACTAACCTGAAAAAGAAACGACATTTAAAGTTTAATTCTTTAGTTTGAGAAGTCAAAGGCTTGCCTCGACCATGTTTTAACACTGGAGCCATTTTGAATTAACAATACAAAGTTACAACACTTACACACAAATTAAACACTTCAACAAATATTATAACAATAATAACAAATAATAACAACAATCAACAAATACAAAAGGAGATTGCCCAAGTGACTATGGCACTAGGGTTTCCGGAACCGGTCTCTTTTTTGAGAACCGGGAATTTCGGTACTTTTCCTTAAAGGAACCGGGATTTCCCGGTTCTTTCGGTATTTTCGGGACTTGGGAGTTTTTTGTATTACAAAATTTTAAACAAGTGTTATGTGTGTTAACAACAAGTCAAAAGTAAACTACAATCAAATATTCAAGTATTTTTATTGTAACTTCAAAGAAATCTAAAAAAATAACATTAGCATTAATCAGACTTTAATCATCAGTCTTATTAAGTAATTAAATAAAAATCACCATCAATCAGCCTTTCTACTTGTCATTTATATGTAAGTAAATAAGTATTTAGGTACCTACTATCAATGAAATGGCAAAAAATAGGCAGCTACTTATCTTAAAATCCTTAGGGCACACTTTTCAATCCTCAAATAAAAGTTATTAGACTAATAAATTAATAACTAGCAAAAATAAATGTCATCCAACAAGCGGTGAGCATGAAACTTTGCCTTGTGTCGGGCAGAACGATGGTGGAATTCTGCGGCAGGTAACAGTTCAAACAACTCATCAGAACACTCCCCATTGTACAGACGATAGAATACACATAAAGATGCCACGTCTCGTCGTAAAGCTAGTGAATCCAGCCGATCGGTAAGTGCTCGGTTGCCGATAACTCTGACGGCTCTTCGTTGCACGCTATCGAGTGGAAGGAGTTGATATTGTGGGGCGCCGGCCCAGAGATGAGAGCAGTATTCCATATGAGGCCGTATTTGCGCTTTATAAAGTAACAAGAGATGACCTGGCGTGAAATACTGCTTCGCTCTATTAAGGACGCCCATTTTTTTAGAAGCTAAAGTAGCTTTGCCTTCCAAATGATAGCGGAACTGAACGTCATCAGATATATCGACACCAAGAATTCCGATACTAGGCTTTATGCTAAGGGGAGTGTTCTCAAATAAGGGAGCTGTGAGAAATGGGGTTTTCTTGGCTGTGAATGTACATACTTGCGTCTTGTCAGGGTTAAATCGGACAAGATTTTGTCGACCCCACTCAGAGACTTCACCAAGGAGAGCCTCAATATTGGACACAAGTATGTTTCGGTTTGTATTGACGTGTTCTCGAGAAATATTTGGGCGGCCGGTATATATAGCATCTCCAGTACTGTCATCTGCATAGCAATGAATGTTACTGATTTGTAACATGTCATTGATATGCAGTAAGAACAGTGTGGGTGAAAGGACGCAGCCTTGAGGGACGCCAGCGTTCACGGGCAGTAGTACAGAGCTCGTACCGTCAACCAACACCCGGATACTACGAGATGTAAGAAAGCTGGCAATCCACTTACATAATTTCTGTGGGAGTCCATAGGCTGGAAGTTTCGAGAGAAGAGCCCGATGCCACACCCGATCGAAGGCTTTTGCCTTTGACTGTCGGTCACTGATCAACTGGTTTTCCTCCAAATAACCCAAGAGTTGGCCGTTAATGATGCTTTCCATCACTTTTGAGAGTAAAGAGGTAATCGCGATAGGTCTGTAGTTGGATGGATCAGAACGATCGCCTTTTTTAGGGATCGGGTGTACAGAGGCAGTCTTCCACGAAGCAGGGACAGAGTGACCATGTATTTTGCGCGTTTTTTCTATAAGCTCGGAGCTATTTACATTAAAGTTTTGAACTTTTGAACAGTAGAAAGTGTGGAAAAGTAAAATAACAGTGAATAAGAGTTTTACAGTGAAGAAAAATAATGAATTAGACAGTAGGAATAGAAGTTTGAAAGAGTAATAGATAAACTAGTAGGTAGTATTAAATAATATTCCCGAAAGAACCAGGAATCAAAATTTATTTCCCGGTTCCATTTTACTAACAAAAGAACCGGGAATTCCCGGGATTTTCGGTTCCGGGATTTCCCGGTTCTGAACCCTATATGGCACTTGGTATCGCAATCAAACTTATTGTGTCAAGATGAAATATAGCTCAATTTAAAGCTTGATGTTAGTATTTTTAGAAACGATTAAAGTTTTTATATAAATAAGCCGCAGTTCGCGACAATAAAAATAAAACAATAGTTTTATTCAACACTTCAAAAAAATACTTTATCGAGTTTAAACTAACGATGAACGTTAAGTTTTACATTTATTACATAGGTAATATTTTAATTTACAAGACAAATGTGAAAAGTAAATCGTAATAAACATTACCTATTTCAAAATAAATTACGTCGAACATTGCGTCGAACCTTAGCGTCGAACACATTCATTCAAGATTCATTTCAAATAGAAACTATGACATATGACGCAGGACGCTTGCAAGAGAGATAGATATATGTGTCAAAACAAAAACTTTTACTTTTATTTCTATTTATTTGGTATAATTACGACTTAATAGTGATAAATATGATCATTATAAATACAAATAGGAATTAACAATATCACGAACACGTGACACAATTAGTATTTTACCGATTCCATACGTGGTCATACATGTTTCAAAACACAAACTTTTAATATTATTTCAATTTATCCGGTATAATTAAGACTTAATAATGATACATATGATCATTATAAATACAAATAGGAATTAACAATATCACGAATACGTGGCACAACTCAAATTTTACCGATACCACCCGTGGTCATTCTCCTTTTTTTACCGATACCACCCGTGGTCATTCTCCTTTATCAATTAAACTACGTACATAATAATTATAATTTTTGAATGAAATGTGTGCTTTATGTTCTAACGGTACCAAACAACTGCATTTGGCACCTGCGGACAGCGTAAACTGGTTTATTCTGGTTTTGTGCGTGTTTCCACTTTCCACTATCAAGTGACGATTTATTTATTTGTTTTGTTTCGTAATTATTATGGTCAAATATTAATTATGAAACAAATTATAATGGACACGATATTTTATTGTTTCACGGTAGTCGCCTTGTCGTTTGCTCAAGGACGTGAAATTGAATGATATATTTTTTTTATAAAGTCAAAACCATTTTCTTTCAAATTAAAAGTTGTTTTTATTGAAAACAAAAGTGTTGCTAGGAATAAGTATAAAATTAAATACTTAGTAATGTTAGGATATCGAAACATTTTTGTATAGGCCAGAACGATATAGTGGAAACGCGCTCCAAGATCTGAGTAATATACACACCACTACATATGCAAAAATTTCTCCAAGCTAATTTACCTGTAGTCAATGCGTAAAAAGGGCTTACTTGACCATACGAGCACTTTCCATTAGCGATTTATAATATTCCGACACGGATTCCACAGGAGGTCCATGAGGAAGCGCGATTGGCGCCAAATCTTTCGAAACTTTCTTCATGATTTTAATTATTTAAAGTCTTAAAATAATATAAATTATTAAAAGTTGATTTGCTTTGTGTTGGCTTGCAAAAATAATAGTCTAACAAAACAAACTGCGTTGCCTAGCAATAAATTTTTAACTGTTTAAGTCAAAGTTTAAGTAGTATTCGTAATTTCTTTATAAGGAGGTTATTATAAAATAAATCCCCCTTAGAAAAACAAAAAAAATTGAACAGAATTTAATAGAAAAAAAAATCATCAAGTTGTGTTTTTCTGTGTGTTTTTCATTTTGTCAGTCGTGAGGAATTTGTGCATTCCAAGGTGCATTCCAAATTCCAATTTCCAAATAATAAAATTTAAATGTTACGTAGAGAATGCGTAGAGAGAAATTGTTAAGACACCGTTTAATTTTGCTCTGTGGTTTAAATGAAAGTATAGTATTATTTTTTTTTTAATAAGTAATAACTCTTATTCAAGATAAGCAAGAAAGGTAAGATAACTAATGACAAAGGTACAAAAGATTTCAGTGATAAAATTATTACATTACTAAATGTTAATTGATGCGTCATAATCGGAAACTGTCTAGTGACAGTGTCTACTGTCAAAAATATTCTGTCATTTATGAACGCTCAACTCTCAAGTTCATGTTGTGCGCTTCTTTTGCGGTTTCGTAATAATTTAAAGTTTTATTAAATAAATATCAATAGAAAGCCATTGTTTTGGAGTGAAATAGAATTGTAGTAAATGGTGTAATAATTAAAAATGTTAACGTAAGACGATTACAAGCATGCTAGGAGATATTCAACTTACTAAACGTTTGGTTGTTATTGCGATTGTCCTCGGCATTATTTTAATTTTAAAGGAGTACGTGTTTGTATTTCCATTATGACACAGCACAGGGTAGCGTATTTCTACAACCCGGACGTGGGTAACTTTCACTATGGCCCGGGGCATCCAATGAAACCCCATCGGCTGTCTGTAACACACAGTTTGGTGCTCAACTATGGCTTGCACAAGAAAATGCAAATATATAGACCCTATAGAGCCAGCGCACATGACATGTGTCGGTTCCACAGTGAGGATTATATAGAATTTCTTCAAAATGTAACCCCGCAAAATATTCAGAGTAAGTAGATTTGAGCCTCACAAAAATACAATTATAAGGTTAATATTGACAATATCATAGTAAATAAATAACAAAGGCTAGTTTTAATGTCACACTGATTAAATCATTATAGAATTATGCATAGATATATGCGCATGTGCTTCATACAGTTTCATGTTTTGGCTGTGAGCGCTAAACAGTAGCGTTGTACCAAAACAAGCCTTAACAATAACTTTCATTCCACACTCACCTTCTCAGACCTCTTTAACAGGGCAGATATAAATTTATGACTAAAGTATATTCAATTTAATTAGTTTGTCTAACCAAATCTTCATTAATTTACAGGTTATTCCAAAGATCTCTTGCACTACAATGTGGGTGATGACTGTCCAGTATTTGAGGGCCTATTTGACTTCTGTTCAATGTATACGGGAGCATCTTTGGAAGGAGCGATGAAACTAAATAACAATGCATGTGATATTGCAATTAATTGGTCTGGTGGTCTGCATCATGCAAAGAAATTTGAACCTTCAGGTATGTTAAATAAAATAAATAAATGAACATTTTCAGGACAATTTTTCACACACGGCAGGATCTGATCCCATACTAAGCTTTTGCTTGTGTAATGGAAACCAGATGGCTGATAAACATACATAATATATAATTTTAAATAAATACTTATATAGATATTCAACACCCAGACACGAGCAAACATCTATGTTCATCACTCAAATATTTGCCCCAGGTGGGAATCGAACCCACAACCTCTGGCTTGGAAGGCAGGGCCACTACCAACTTAAATTTTTAACTTACTACAGCATGTGAAGTTTTTCAGTTATGCAAAAATTATACCTATTAACCTCTCAACCACCGAGCGGCCAGATCCAACCGCGACACAATAGATTTTCTATTGTGTCTGTGATTCCGGGGCCTGATGGATTAATAATGTTAATAAGTACAGATTCCGTACTTTAATGTAGCAAATTAAAATGGTACACAGTAAATAGGCTTAGTCAGTAATTTATTAGTAGCAGTCAAATGTAAACAAAAATATTTGAAGGCAGTCTTAGTCTTAAAGGTTGTAATGATGAATTTGTTTTCCCATTGCAGGATTCTGCTACGTAAACGACATAGTCATAGCCATACTAGAGCTACTCAAGTACCATCCTCGCGTGCTATACATCGATATAGACGTGCACCACGGCGACGGTGTGCAAGAGGCCTTCTATCTCACTGATAGAGTGATGACGGTCAGCTTCCACAAGTACGGGAACTACTTCTTCCCGGGAACGGGGGATATGTATGAGACGGGAGCGGAGAGTGGTAGATACTTTTCGGTTAATGTGCCGTTGAAAGAGGGTATCGATGATCTGAGTTATGTGCAGGTGAGTTTGAAAAATAATCCGTGTAACTAAGTACTAAGATGCTTTGTCATTTTCCACACATATAATTTACACCTGTACGATACATTTTCTTTGGAATTAAGATGATCAGTCTTGTGCCATTATAAAACTGTAACTCATATTATTACACTATACTTCCTTAGGTCCTAATAGTTATAGTTTATAAAAGTTGAATCTTGTTGAATTGAAGGATGATGATGAAACTTGCTACTTTTAAAGTTTTTGTAAAAATTTAAAATTATAATAAATAAATAAATAAATCGTTTATTTCATTATTACAGCATGTTTAGCCGTCATTCAACGGCATGCAAATTACTTAAATACATTATTGATTAGATATACATTTTACATGTCACATCTTTCTTAATTTTATTTTATTAAAATCAATTCATCATTCACATTATTATAATTAATATTTCACAATTAAATTATGATTAAGCTCAATGCTTTTAACAATTCTGTTATCATGCTATAAGCTATCTATTTTATTATATTCCTTATTTATACCAAATCTTACACAATTACAGGTATTCAAACCAGTAATATCAAACGTGATGGAGTTCTACCGTCCCGCGGCTATCGTGCTACAGTGCGGGGCGGATTCCCTCGCCGGTGACAGGCTTGGTTGCTTCTCATTATCCACTAGAGGCCACGGGGACTGTGTGAAGTTTGTGAAGAACCTTAATCTGCCTACGCTCGTGGTTGGCGGTGGAGGGTAAGTAATATTTTTTTATTTAATTTCTTAAATTATATTTTATAGGTATATGATAATTAAGTTGTGTGTGTGTCTAGCTGGTCAGTGATTAGAATCTTCAATTAATTATACAGATATGTAAAAAAAATATTTTATTCCTAACGTCATATTTGTTCCTTCATAAATTGCTGTATCTATTTGGTAAAAAATTTGCAAACAAGATGAGAATGTCTGCTTATCATTTCCCCCATCCTATGTTCAAAATCACATATGCACACTAATTTTATCAAACATAAATTTTTTTTAACATTTCAACTTGTTTCATTATTGGGTATTTTTTGTTTTTGTTTTTTTCCTATATTATGAGGTTTTTCCTTATACTTGTTCATTGCTCATATTAAACTATTCCTATTAATTTCACAGCTACACATTACGCAATGTAGCGCGTTGTTGGACATACGAAACGTCACTGTTAACTGATGAGGATATCTCCAATGAGTTACCGTATACTGAATATTTGGAGTTCTTTGCTCCAGATTTTCAGTTGCATCCTGAAGTCACTGGGTAAGTGAAGTTAGTCGTTAAGTAAATTAAGTGAAAATAAGTGGCCAAGTGTGTTATTGTTAGTAAGTGAGTAAGTCCCATTTAAGTTGCTGTTAGGTAGGTACTTGAAATTAGTTTATTGTTAAATTTGATTAACATAGGCACTTAGGTAAGTTATTTTTTAAATCCTACCTATTGTAAGTTTATCAGGCACGTTTTAAGCAAGTCGAATATTAATGTTTCAATTTTTGTTCAAATATTTACTTATTTTAATATGAATGATTGTTTTTACAGAAATTCAACAAATGCAAACAGTAAGCAATACTTGGAAGCAATCACAAAATATGTGTATGATAATCTCAAAATGTGTCAACACTCGCCTGCCGTTCAAATGACGCATATTCCAGGTAAATTATTTTTAATTGGATCATTCATTTCTTGCAAATTTTTACACTATCATTTATAACTCAAGAAAAATAACATTCCTAAAACATAAATTTATAAATATAAATTTAGAATAGAAAAAAATTGATCACGAGGCGGGACTCGAACCCGCATTTCCTAAAACATTTTTTTTTTCAAAATTACAGGTGACTTCTTTCCTGAAGAGGAGCGAATGAAAGAAGAGCCAGATCCCGACATCCGTATCAGCCAAGAGGAAGCAGACAAAATGGTGGAGCCCAAAAACGAGTTCTATGACGATGAAAAAGACAACGACAAGGAGATATTGCCCGAAGTTAAGGAGCCCTAGCATACGATCGACCTCACAGACCCGCTGGCCACCTGACACGGCA
>CAJQZM010029707.1:0-40877 GCA_907164665.1 Colias nastes | reverse complement strand
TGACGCAGTAGCAACGCTCCGTTCCGCACGATTTTGTTGCGGCAACACTCTCCCTTTTCGTACAAGAGTTACGAGTTTGTGAAAATATTTAAACAAGTTTTAGAAGTGCGGATTAAATGCTGTTTTCTACTTACGTATCGTAATTAAGAATAAGTAATATGACACTAGGAAATCTAGGCTTTATTCCGCGATTATCAAATTAATAACAAAACAAATACTTGTGTAGGTATAATTCTAAAATATTCAACAAATCTTATCAAAAGATTTGCTATTAGTACCCAGGTGATCGATTTACGGGACTTCCCCTAGCAGTAGCGAGTTATCATCATTAGTCTTAAACACTTCTTGGTTAATCCATGTCCTAATTACAGTGCTTAAAGCGTGAATTCAGAATCGACAGATCCTGAATTCGATTCTCAGTTGAAATTTAAAGGCTTGATCTCACGAGTCAGTGATCAATTACTAATTTTCCGTAACGGAAATCAATCTGAAAAACAGAACAAAACTTCACACGTATTTGTCCAAAATATAGATGATATACCTAGAAGAAGTAATTTCATCGCCGGAACGGGACCATGGTTTAAGCTAGACGGTCAGGCGTCGCGTCGATGCGGTACAACGAAGGAAGCAAAAACGACCCGCATCATGATCGAATATTTCCTATTCTTTAAATTTTTAAACAACCAATTATAAGAATAAACAAGTGTTGATAGTAATAGCAAACGTCATAAATCAGTAGCCGATAACGGTGCGTTAGCGGCTGGCTATCGGGCAATAACTCTGATAGGTCTAGACCTCACAATCAATGAACCTGGCTAGTGGGGAGCATCGAACTTGTGGTCGGTGGAAATATTTAGGTTAAATGGGTTTGGAGTACTACGGAGTTACTGCCGGTTCTTCTCCGTAGTTTCCGTCTCCGTGCTTTCCGAATCGGTGGTAAATGGTAAAACTATGTTATGATGATTCAAAAGTGTTACTAAAAGAAGTCTAATTGAATAAATAAATGTTTGAGTTTGGAAGAGGGAGACAATTTGTGTATGAAAGGTCTAGAGTCGAGAATTTGATCACGGTTCAGGTCATCCATTCTAAATACAGTCTACACGAAGAGAAGTTCCACTAAAATTGTCTAATAAAGTAGGTAATAGGCATATTCGTGGCCTAATTCATAGAGCGTTTATCTGCAAACTAGCACCTTATAATACACCCCTGCTCTTATTCCCCGAAACCCGGGGACAACATTTACCAAAATTTTAGAATCCCAGTAAAGCGTCGAAACTATCGGGGTCAACAATACGTAGTGCCGTGGAATTGCGTGCAATTTGCTGGAACAAAGACGCTCTAAACGGCCGCGGGAGGGCCCTCCGCTCTGAGATTTTAATGATCTGTGATGATTGTCGGGAATGGACTCCCTTGCGCGTTGTTCTTGTATAGCAATTGTATAAATGTTTTCAGGTTGAGAATTATTTGTTTTAAAATCGCTTCCCGCTGTCTGGGTCTGTCCCTATGTTTGCTTAATTTTGCGATAATTTTGGTTTTAAATGCCACGATATATCACTTCGTAAACTCTGATTCATATATGTGTCATATGCGCTAAAGTGGTGAAATTTTCATCTATACGCTGTGGAAAACATATCGTTAAATAGGTCGCTATTTAACGATATGTTTTCCATAGCAGTCGTGCTATAAGAATTAATTATTAAGCTGTAATAATGCAATTTCCAAATTGATCAAGTACATTGCTTCCAATGTCAAAAGAGTTATGTAAAATTTAAATATATTTCAAAAGAATCAAGGACTTTGATAACTCGAAGACGTTGTTTTCGAGATAACATCTCTCATACCAGTTTGAGATGGAACAATCAGAACTAAATAAAGAAAGAAAGTAAATTTATAATAGAGAGTCCAACTGCGTGTGCGCACATGCTAATGCATATTACTATCTCCGTCGCAATTGGCTATTTTTAGATGCGCTAGACCATCGCGAATTCGATTACGTTTTGTTTGGTTTTTATTTATCTCTTATTATGTATTATGTATAAATGGTCTTGTCACAGTGTTCGTTGCCATACTAATTGTAAACGACTTGACAGATTTTTAATAGAATATTCATTCGATATTAGAGCTGGGAATAGGTCGTTTACCTACTATTTTTATATCCAGTGATTTGGACATCCTGGAATAACAATGTTGCCGGGTAAGTTAGAATTATTATAATTATACAGTGACGTATATACTTCATGGAAATAGGGTGTGTACGTGATTATTAATAATTGTACAATTTTTTGCATGAATCACTCTACGTGTGCAGATGTCGTCATATTAGTCATGCTCTTAACTGATAACTGTTTGATTAGGCGGAAGTAAGTGGGGAAGCTCCAGATTGAAGATATTGTTTGTCATTTAATAACAATTAAGTTTTATGTGTCATTTTTTCATACATCACGTATTTTGATTGAGTTTCTAATAGCAAGTTTCAATAGAATAAGATGCATATACTGATGACAATGCCTGTTATGACAATGGGGACTTAAATTCATTGAAAGCTTTTTATAGGTTTCTTATTTTTTTAGGCTGTGGCCTGTGGGTGACGTGGGTAGCCCAACTGTCGAAAGTATCGCTTCGGTAAAACCAAGCACGTAGATACAAATACCGCCTCGTCATAATATTATTTTCCGGTTCTTTAATATTCTACAAATATTTTTTTTTCTTGCGCACGAAAATTTTCCAAATATTTTTAGGAGGTTGATAAATATTGAGGTAATATTATTTGACAGATACACGGATTAAGTTTGTTTATATACGGTTTGTTTATATAGAGGTATGTAACATAAATATTACAGCCGATAGGCGATAACACAGGAAGTTGTAATTTGAAGCAACGTTGACGTGTTATCGTAACTTGGTCATCATCATCTCTATATGATTAAATATAGAGATGATGAGGACCAAGTTACGTATAATGAAGTGACGTTTTATGATTTTATTGCACAGTGAGATAGAAATTTTATGTTTTTAATGGTCTTAAGATTTGTGTTGTTGACTTGTCGTTACTATTTTTGGGAAAATAGTCTACCTAATTTTCATATCTTCTAATTTCAATGACAGAATTTATTTGAATAACGAACTGACAGAATATCTATATTTATTAACTTTTCCCAATAGCTTAGTGTTTAAAATTACATGAATTAATCATAAAATTTTGTTCTTTACAGGTATGTTACGAGTCTTCAGTGATGAATGAGGACAATTTGTCAACAAAGTAAGGCAGCGCGATTTTTAAATTACCCTCTGTAATTTATGAAACTATAATCACAGAATACATAATAGTAGCTAAACGCTACAGAACGGACACTCTCCGCCTCCCGCCAAAATTAAACACTTACCTCACCCCGCACGATCAGTCTAAAAATGGTCCACATTTTTCTACAAGGACGATACGCAACGAAGATTGACAACATTAATCAAATTGACTTAAAGTAATTTTATTATTTTGGATTTGTGATTATCGTTTTTCGTAGAAAATGATTAGATATTGTGCTGTTTACGGATGTATTTCATCAGAAAAACGCGAATTTTTTTTTTACGCTAGTCACAAATGTGCCAACCATAAAGCGTTAACACACACATTTGCAGTCTCTACAGTGTGACTGTCAAAACGATAATTTTGTACTATGGAGTGTCCGGGGTGTGCTATAATTTATTTACTTTTGTCTTCAGTTAAGTATTCATTATTTGATTATTATCATGATTACACTTTATCTGATATAAGGAAGGATATATTTATTAACATAACAGTTGTAACGTTATCATCGACGATGTCGTGTGCAAATGCTATGTGGAAATTTCTTATATCCGTAATGTGGAGATTCTAAAGAGCTTCTTATTGGTTGAGTTTTACTTATGAATACATAAAAAAACATACCTACATTTTCATATGAAATAGTTGTATTTTGTTTGTATAACCAGATATTCTTTTCCATGTATTTACTTGAGCAAATATATCTTATTTTCCCATTCACTTTTCCCGGAACAAGGCGGTATGATCTCGCTGTTTGGAATATATTTACGTCATTTCAATGTTGATTTTCTTTCTGAGAAAAACTCGTTCGCAACGTGTTAATACCGATACAGTAAGGAACCTATATTTGGAAAGACATAACTGTTTATAAGTGAAATTTCGTTTACATATGCTTTGTCATTCGTTCCGGTTTTTGTGCTAATTATAGAAATATGGAAGCGGTTTCAATAGTAAGTTATTTTAAACGTGGTCAATTATTTAGTTAAGTGCGGGCTAGCGGGTCGGCCCAGATTGAGACTAGGTTGAACTGCAGTACATCATTGTTTTAGTTTGTGAATCGTGGAAATTTGATAAATGTATGTGAACCAAAAAATATATTGCAATTAGAATGTCTTTGTTTATAACCCATCGCAACTTGTAGTTCTAAATAAGTAATAATAATTCATAACACAAACTGAAAATTCACCTCTAATACATTTACTACTAAAACGATAACCTAATAAATGTGTTCGTGATAAGAATACCGTGATAAGGGTACATTATCCTTCCGCATAGAAGAGGGTTCGCATCACATTAACATTTATAAAAATAATCTCTCGTATTATTATGCCATACAACTAACTAAACTGAAACTGAACTCGTATTATTATGCCATACATATTTAACAAGTTTTTGTCCTGTCTCCCGTCTAGACAGTGTTCATGCAAAGCATTATCGTCCTTATCCTTATAGGTTAGTTTTCCGTGAAACGAACACTTCCGGGTTATTTTGAAATAGTAAAATCCTTGGATGGTGCGCCGTCTAGCCGCATCGATCGCGAGCGACGCCGGGTGTGGCCGTAGTCTCGGTACCTGGCTAGTGTTTATTGTTTTCCGGGATTTTGTTGTGGACTGACTCGATAAGTTCCTTTGTAACGCCTTGAAATTGTACATGGAAGGACCTCGACTCAAATTTCTTCCTATCTTTTCAAGTAAGTCTCAGTCTGCAAAATACTTGATGCAATAAAAAACTGATAAAATGTAAAACAATTCCACCCCAAATGATGTTGTTCATAATATTTAGTATCGAAAGAAATACCATTTGTAGATGTTCTGATCATTATGAGTTAAAAAAAATTCTCGAACTGGAAAGTCCAGGATATATTAAAATGTTTACTTTAAAAATCTGAAATACATATAAACCATACTTCTAATTCAATTAGTACGTCTTCGAATGTGGGTTATTGTTTAAAGGGTATCGAACTACAGACCAGTGCATTGGCATTGCTTACTGGCACACAGCCATTGGGAATTACTATCTGCAGTGCATTGCCAAATACATTATTTTTTTCAATATAAAATTGCACTTGTAACGTTTATGATAGGGTCCTTAAAAGAGAAAAGTGCACATGCATTTGCGTAAATTGATCATGCTTTACGTTCGTGTAGATGCACTATTATATTTTATTAAAACAGTAGAAATAGGTATGCAATTTTCCACCCCTTCTGCCTCCAGGCTTAGAACGGTAGAACCTAGCTGAAAGCTTTCAGTCGCCGCCCGGCGCTCGTTGCGTGCGGACGCGTTTGACGCCGGCTCCGTAATTCCTAGATTATGTTCGCGTTATCGTGACACGGATCGCGGTAATTTCCATGTCTTTAAACAACATTCATTATGATATTGATTCTCAATTTCAATAAAAATGTGTTTGCGTCCGAACAAAAACATTAATACCTACTAAAAAATATACCCTTTTGGATTACATTTGAAGTAGCCTCATTATTTATTGCTTGCCACGAGGTTAAGGAGGAAGGATTTTACATCTAATTAGGAGTTAATTAAAAATTACGTTTCCTATACGCTGCAAAACTTTTTCAAGCAAATATTTTAATTTTACTGCCGCAGATGTTAAATACATTTATCGTTTTAACTACGCATGAGTAACTTTCGTTCAGTCGAATGTTTCAATAAACTATTATTAATACGAGGAAGTCCGTCGATAATTTATTTATTTAACAAACATATGTACGCTGGGTGATTGCTTTGTACACAGTGGTGCGGTGTAATCCATTAGTACGTCAAACAATGAGTCGTAAACAGCGAAATGTTCTCGTATGTTTGTGTGTTTGATGTTAACAGTGTAGCCGTGAAATATGCGATATGGATTGCTTTCTATTATGATGAAGTTGTTGTGGATGAACATCACATCAAAGTTAAATAATCAAATATGTAAATAAATAAATGTTTAGTTTATTTGTCGTTTGTCTACCCTTGTTATTTTCCACATAATTTGAATAACCTTCACATATGTTATGTACACTGAATAAATTGTAGTTCAATTATATTTACGTTGATATTAATTAAGGTATCCTGTCACGAATAGTTCGATTCCAATTTAAATCCAATTAGTATATCGAATATCACGCTATTTTATTTAATAAGAATAATATCATATTGTGCAATTAAATTAATTTTCCACGACATTAATTAAAACGGATACCTTTTCAATGAATAGCGCTGGAACGTGTCTCGTGTCTACAGATTTTCTCACTCCATTAGACTTAATTGAATAATCTAAATAGCTTATAGAATAATCAAAAGCAAGAGCAAACAGAGTCTATTAATGGCTTTTGCGAATTGAGGTCGTTCAATTAGTTTCCAAAGCAAAAAGTCGTTTGAGGAATGTGTTAATTGGCCATTGATTGAGCCCCCGGCCGCGGGGTGCTCCAGGGGACCGTATCCGGGTCAATTGATCTTGCAAATTGTTTTTGTTAACCCCTTAGCTAGATGCTAGAATTGTGTTAAGTAGAGCTTGGCAGACGATAAACTTTGTACTGTAGATGGACTGAGGTAACGGAATTGTTGGATTAAGTTTTATACTTCTCTGTTAGTAAACGTAAATAAAAACATTAATGAAATCGAAACTGAACACCTTGTTAAGTTTAATAGCTCTCATGAAAATCGCTTCAGCTACGAAAATTGGTAAGAACGATGTTATAATAAAAATGCAATTTTGTAAAATAATATGAAGTTAAAAAAAAGTAACTGAGTTGAAACGAATTGATAAAAACACCTTCCAAAGAAATGCAGACGGAGTAAGGCGATAAAAAGTTAGTTAATCTTTTAAAATACTTTTGATTTATCTCAAGTCACACTGAGGCGTCTGTATGATAAATTGCACTAGAAAATGTAATTTTTTCAGTCGCAATAGCACGAAGTATCGGATATTATACATTTATCATGCTCTATACAAATTAGTTCTGTCATGTAAAAACTGTGTCATAAAGATCGTATTATTTTAATTTCCACAGCCAATTTATTCTTCCAATTTAAATTTAAATTAAATAAAAAAATTTGAAACAAACAAAGTATAGGCAGAACAATGATTTTACATTTTTCGTACTCAGACTAAGTTTATCTTACAAACACTCGAACCTATTTGATAGGATTTTCCCAAATACATACCTGTAACTCTGGCTTCTCTTGGTCGTTTAGTTTTCATGTTTCTTTTCCTTCAATGAATTCCAAATTCTTTTTTTGGAACGATCATCGTTAACGACCCGTAATAAATTTTACTTGAATTGACGAACCTAGGAAAGGACGTTTTGTGCTGAAGCAGCGGAATGGCTTAATTGGTTTCCAAGCGAGTTAAAAGTTTAAACGACATTTCAAATTATCCGATAGTCCCTGTTGTGTTCGCGACGAGCTGGGTTGTTATTTAGTCCTCACAATTCTTGCTAACAATTTCAAACGGTTCTTGTATGCCGTCTGGGTTTATTGTGTCTCGAACACTTACAAGACAAATAATTGGCTGTATTCTAGGTATGTCTTGAATGAATTCCTTTCATGACTTGTAAACGAGAAATTGTTATAACTGTTGACGAAGGCGCTATTTTTCTTCTATTTCTTTTCCTCATTCATACTATTTCTTTTTGTAAGTACGATTAATTATGTTAAATGCTAAAAAGATGCTCTACGCATGTACGTATCTCGTATACAAAAGTTAATCAGCCCAAGTTTCTTAGTTGGGTAGTTTTGTTATCTATTTTAGTTTGATGAGAGGCATATCATGTACCGTGACAAGCTCGGGATTGAAGCAATCAGTTCTGCACAATAGACCTTGATATTGGTGCCACGAGGGTACACAGATTTGTGGCTCTTAAGCACAAAGCGTAAGGATCATAGTTGTGTACAGTTACACGATAGTCCTGAAGGCTCCGTGTCTTTTGTGCGAAGTTGGCGATGATCGCTTTTGTTCTTCTTTGTAATAAATGTGGCTAATAATGGCGTTTGTTTGCTGTGTCTTGAGATAAGTATGTGGGAAAGTAATTGAAGACATCGGTATGATTATGTTTAATATGCTGTAAATTGTGTGTTTTACTTAAATTATGTAGTAAGCAATAATCAGTGTAATTCGTAGTACAGTGGCCCTTAAAACAGTTTAGAAAAAACATGAATAGGAAATGATGAAAATAAGTCTTCTTTATGCTTTAGAATGTTTTTCACGTGACCTATAAAAAGAAAAGTAATATTAAAATAGCTTTGTATAGAATGTAAAGTTTGACGTAAATTTTTGGTCAGAAATATAACTTCCCACACAAATCAGAGTTTTGTTTATGAATTTGAACGTGAGACGTCATTGGAAAGACAGGGTATTTCCGTGTGCTGTTTTATTAGTTCTATTTCAATTTAATATAGTCTAATCCAAAGGGAAATATTGATTTTCTTTATGACTTATTATTATTGAATGTGATTTTGATTTCTAGGAGGCTTTCGAAAGTCTAGGTTTTACAATATTTTCATCGGTCTATATTTTCAACAATATCTTTAGAAATTGTTGAAGCATTATAATCAAATTGAGTTTTCGTCTTTGACTTATTTGAGTACCTCTTTGCCCACATGTAATACAAGATTATACAATTTCGTTCCCAAAATAGACGTTTAAAGTAATTCACGAACAAGTGACTACACTTGAAAACTTGGTGAAATTAAACACCTCATAAATACAAGACAGAATATAAACGAACACGCTCGTTCACTGTTTGTGTAGGATGTCGTGTGAACTAGCGCGGCTGTCGCCCCACTTATACGAGCCGTGGTTGAATTGTGTTCCCGTACGCTTGTGATGGCTTGTGCCAAACGTGCAAGTTTGGGGGTCGTTGACTTGACGGGTGCGAAATGGGAAACTACTGGTATTGACATTATCGTAGTGTTGTATGGTTATGTAGTTTCTAAAGATTTTGAAAAGTTTTGTGATGTATGAAGGAATTTTGTTGATGAGGTATATATTGATGACTTTATTGCTAGGTAAGAAGTTTCACAAGTTATTAGATCGTGTGCATTTTTAGTTACATGTAAAATTAATTAGAGAAGACTTTACAATTTAGTAAGACCCGCTGATGTGAGGGGGTTTTCCAATAGTTTTCTAGAAGAATGAATGGAAAGAATACTTTGTATGAAGTTAAGTTGTATTCATAATTTCTTGCTTATTTATCCACTGACTCATTCTCTTACGTTATTTCCTTATCCTAAGTTTCCTGCTATATTATCTTCTTCATGAACTATCTACTACTATTTCTACTTTCTCACACAATCAGTTTCTTACTTCGTAAATAGTGTAATGATTCTGCTGTATATTTCTATATATTTTAACAACTCAAAAAGAAAGTTATAAATCCGCGTTTTCCTTACTATTGGCACAAATCACAATATCCTTGAAAGAGCGGCCGTCACTGAAAGCAAAGTAATTATGCAAAGCCGCTTTCGATAGTTAGGCGCTATTACACCTTGTTGTATTCTTTATTGCCACCCGCTGA
Source organism: Colias nastes (assembly GCA_907164665.1). NCBI lineage: Eukaryota > Metazoa > Arthropoda > Insecta > Lepidoptera > Pieridae > Colias > Colias nastes. The sequence continues at coordinate 31,067 of CAJQZM010029707.1, read as the reverse complement.
GGTGACCTTACAGTTTCAGTGATTGCGATCTAACCTTACTGGGGCACATTTGCTTGTTACATTACTGCAGGAGTTGAGCTATTTTTAAAGACATTCTTATTTGTGTTTGCTGTTGTGTATCGGTCTTTTGTTGGTTATTTCTAGTATAGTACTTCATTGTCATAATCATAATGTTAATGTATTGCTAAATGTACTAACATTAAAATTTTCCACTCTCATTTCATTGTTTTGCTTATATTATACCTAATGTCCTTTCTTCATTTATTAAATTTAAAACTTCGTCGTTTGTTTTTGAACAAAAAGGCGCTTTATATTTCTAGACTATTTCAAATATTTCATTATGAAATGCGACGTTGTTTAATCCGGTCTAAGTGAACTTCAGATAATAAAAATTTTCAATAAAAAAATGTTATTATAGCATATTATGAGATTGGCCTTATTCTTTATTGTAAGACGTTTCAATATTTTGAAATTTATTAAATTATTTGGAACCAATTGCTTTCTTTCATCTTTATTTGTGATTCATTAGTCATTTGATTGATTAATATCGAACTAAATTTATTAACCAAACCAAAGCTATTGTGACAAGGATAAATGTATTATAGATTTCCTTAAAACTTACTGACGCAGTTTGGAAAATCCCATGCATTCAAAATTAGGCTGATAAGTCTATAATTACATCCGTAGTAGTTCTCTTGTAGGCTCTTTCAAGTGGTTAGCTAATATTACTGCAATTTTCATTTTCATATCGTTTAAAGTCTAGTAACGAAGTTGACCATAAAAACTGGCACATGCTTTGTCTAGACTGGGTTACACTACATTGGCTTGACTCACACAAGATGCGCTGACCCGGCGAGCGAATGCACACCACCGGGTCAATCAATATTCCATTAAGATTATTATACTGCCATATATACATTATTGCTTTTCACACCCCGCACTCTAAGTATAGATATAGTATAGTATAGCCCATAGTAATGGGCTGTGTGTTTTTCTAGCGAACGTAGATATTTAATTAGAAATGCCTTTGAAGCTAGTGTGTATATTGGTTTAGACTTTGTTGGTATATCATAAGCTCGAGGCCATCGAGTTATATAACATATTATTAGTATTGAAGTACCTAATGACGAAAGATCCAATTAATTTTATTTATTGTTCCAACCGTGTATATACCCGTGCTTATAGCTTCAAAGTGAAGGGAAATATGTTTACTCGAAATGTGTATATTTAATAAAAATACATAAAACCGTTTAGATTAGAAATAAAAAAGCTATACCACATCACCTTTCGAACCTATTTAGTCACATAAGAAATCTCCTATTTCAAATACTAATTGCATTGATACAGGAAACACCTCGATCATTATAACAAGTACACCATTTAAACTAATTTGACGTACACTTTACTAGGGCCTTCCATATACGAGTGCAAAGACCTTAGGATGCCGTTTTAGTGCACAGTAATGCGGTATCTTCCATTACGGTGATGAGGGAGTGGTAAATGGTAATGTATTTGTTCGGACGCGGACGTGTAGATGAAGCTGGTTGACGCACTCGTGACTTCACGCGGCGCGTGCCAGTGTTGTGCCGGAGACCACGGGTGATTTGCTACCAAGTACTTACTACCTATGCTCTATAGTGACCATTCGATGTCCTGCCTCCGTCCGAGGCGGACGTTAATTTAAACAAAACTAATAAGACACATAGCGAAATATATAGATCGTCTATTGTTCTGGAACACCTAAGCTTTCCGGGTTATGTAAAGCGTGAAATTACTTTGTGTCGAACAATAAGGAAATTGTTATAAGCGGTCAGTTATCAGTAGTATCGCGATACGAGTTGCGACTTCCTGCATTGTAACAATGCAAGGGTAGGCTGTGTGGAGTGGTGTAGTGCAGTGTGGTGATGTGTCGGACGTGGTGACATGGGGATCATTATTGGTACCTGTGTGCCGGATTCTGAGCCTGATGCTGCTTACGGGGATCAGCTGAGGCGCCCGCCACGGAGGATACTCTATGGTAATGGTAAAGTCTCATTAATGTTACTAAATTATAATATGAAATGATAGTTTGCGTTAGCTTAAAGCGCGCGTTCCGCCCGCGGCTTCGCTCTTTGATTGAAACTTAAAAAATTATAGCTATATCAAAATCGAAAATCGGTGCAGTAGTTTTTAAGTTTGTCGCGTACGGACAGATGCAGCGGAATACTTTGTATTAAAATAATGTAAATTTAATTTTTAATCGAATCAAGAGTAGAGATAGAGTAAAAATAGAAAAGTTGTTGTCTAAAAATATCAAAACACATAGTAGTTATTGTCCACTCTACCATATGTTACTTTAAATATGTAAATTGAATGTTGTTATATTTGCGTATTTACAGTTTACACAAATGTCACGTCGACTGCCGGTGACAGAACAAAGGTCACGTAAATAAGAAGCCTTCTAGAGAAAGTGAAACTGAATAATAAGGCTCGGTCAATTGAATATGGGCAATATACATTTTCTTTTAAAATTTATAATTTGTATAATTTTAAGTGTGTCAGTATTTAATATTCTTATATTATAAATGCTCTTTAACTAATTAACGTTCAAGTGTTATGTTGAAATGCTATTTATATACTTATTTTAATATATTTTATTTTGATGAGTTGAATAAACTTGTACTTTTTATTTAGAGTATTTATATACAAATGTTCGTTGCTAGTGAAGGTTAAGTTTTTCCAAATTAAAATAACATTTGACGGTGAGTCTTGCAAAATAACAACCTTTATTTGTGAGATTGACTTTGAAACGTCTTATGTTTCTAAATTATATGTATTTACATATAATTTTCGTTTACTCGTGCATCAAGGTGCAACGCGTCCAAAAATATCGGTCAAGTTTTTTACTAAACTTTATTTTTGAATGCAGTCGAATATATGTTTAATTTTGATAGTGATGTAGTTTGATTTTCTTTGAATAATCATGGATCGAAAATAATTTTATTATTTGGATAAAAAAGACAAACAATTAGCAATTAGCCGAACACCAGAGCTTTACACACAACCTTTATATCTCAATAGTCTAGTTCTTGAACGTGTTTCCAAATTTCGATATTTAGGCACAATGGTTGATGATAGAGGTGACCACAGCCTTGAAATTCGTTGTAGGATTGAGCAAGCACGTAGTGCCTTGACTAAGTTAAAACGAGTTCTATGCGACAGACGCCTTAACATTAAGCTTCGGACACGTATTGAACGAAGCTATGTCTTTTCTGTACTCCTTTACGGTATGGAAGCTTGGACGCTGACAGAGACTATGTCCAAAAAACTGGACGCGTTTGAGATGTGGGTGTATAGAAGGATGCTTAAAATATCTTGGACAGAACGTGTACGAAATACCACCGTGCTAGCTAGAATGCAAAAGACAACAGAGGTACTGACAACAATCAAAAAAAGAAAACTCGAATATTTCGGTCATGTGATGCGTAACAGCAAGAAGTATGAACTCCTTCAACTAATCATGCAGGGCAAAGTGGCAGGTAGAAGGAGACCTGGCCGCAGACGGATATCATGGCTCAGAAATCTTCGTCAGTGGTTTGGGAAGAGCACTAAATCATTGTTCAGAACAGCGGTTTCTAAAATTGAAATAGCCCTAATGATCGCCAACCTCCCAAAGGTGAAGGCACTTTAAGAAGAAGAAGAAGAAGGATAAAAAAGATTGAATTATATTAATTTAATAATAATATAAAACTTTTGTAATTGACTTGGTCCTATATTATGTACGCTAGTTGAAATATCATAGTTTTTAAGATTATGTTTAAAATAGAAATGTGTATCAATCCCATTAGAATATTTCATGGTTTTAATAGTGAAGTAATTGGTTATTATGATGGATTGCTTGTTGAAAAAGTATACTTTTAATTTTTATTAATGAATGGAACTATCCATCGATTGTTGATAAAATAATAGTTAAAGCCTAATGACTTAGAAAATTGCTCGTGTTTATCAATGGCCGTGATTCATGTGTTTGATTTAATTTTCTAGAAACGTATACTAATATTGTTTTCTTTAGAGCAGTTTATTTAATGCTGCAGAATTCTAGTGTGTAGTATCAAAATGGATTAATTTCAATTGTTAAAGATATGTTAGTTTGCGGTAGAGCTTCTAAATAATGAAACCATCCATCTGACATAAGTTTTTATAAGCTTATCGAATAAACGGCAAAAGTAATATAATCTTGGTTTTGTTTTATGTTCTACTAGCTTTCCGCCCGCGGCTTCGCCCGCGTTTTCAAAGAAAAACCCGCATAGCTCCCGTTTCCGTGGGATAAAACCTATCCTATGTGTTAATCCAAGTTACCCTCTATATGTGTGCTTAATTTTATTGTAATCGGTTCAGTAGTATTTGCGTGAAAGAGTAACAAACACACACACATCCTCACAAACTTTCGCATTTATAATATTAGTAGGATATATGTATACAACCACAACTCCTACAATTATATATATTGTTATATATTAGTAGAGGTAATAAACCTTTGCATTATTTTATGAACTACATAAGGCCACATGGCTTTAGGCGGGTTCCATACAGAACGCAGGTGTTAGGCGCCGTTCGCATGCTAACCACGTACGCATTATTCTGTGACGTTAGTGTCAGTTGAGTATTGTTGGTTAATAGCCTTTGTTTCAACGATCCTCTATGAAAATGTTTAAGTAAGTTAAGTATAAAATATTTATTACAAAGTCAAGGATTCAGTTCTTGTTAATACATAAGGCTATAAAGCTGTTAACACAGTAGATAAAGTATATTTTGTGCCAAGATGCCCGCACTAGAGTCGTGAGAATCAATACAATATTTTTGATTTTGAAGTTTTTGTTGTCTTGTTTTTAATTTAACTTTTCGTTGCGTAACGTTTTATATTTAAATTATTAAATCAAAACGAATTTAGCAAACAACAGCTTACTTTTTGTTGCATTAGGTGTCAGTACTCAGGAGGCTCTACTTGTAGCGCTCGTAGTTTATTTAAATTATGAAATTAAGAGAACTTTTATTCAACGATTATTTATTACTTAGTTAAATGTTTATAAATATGTAATACTGCGTTACGCAAAAATTTACTAAATCGTGTAATTAAGAAGTCAAAAGTCCTTGACCTGTGTTGATCTTAATTATTCTCTAAATTAAGCTCCAAAGCGTAGCCTTCCCACTGAGTAGTAATTTCCGCAGCATCCTGTATAATAATTACATGGTGTAAACAGGGCTAAAGGGGCTTATTGTTTGTCGCTTACACTCACTTCGCGAAATATGAATGAGTATTAAGTACCTACATAATATTATACTTTGTAATGCTTACAGAAACGAGAAATATGCTTGTAAAATTTAAGTATCATTTGTTTATTCTCGCTGATTTTTTAGTGATCGAAATTGTGTGTTAATTATTGTATGAGAATTTTTAAAATAATAAGGATAACTTTAGATTTTAATTATTTAGTTTCTATTTATATGTAGGAATATTTGATTTTCCTTAATTTGTAAATACAAACCGAATGCTAATCCTTAAAATCGCCTGCCGATATCATAGCGAATTTTACAATAGTCTGAAATGGTTCTATAGATGACGTCATAAGGACACTCGCTACCCCAAAAGCCTTAGAAACAAGCTCGTTACCGAAATAGACGGATCGAGGCTGTTCACGATATTGGTTAGGGACACGCGACCACCTGTTGGAGTGATTAGATCGATACAGTTTGGTTTTGTATGAAAGTGATGAGTGTGGAACTTTGGAGGTCAAGGGCTCGTCACTTTTGTTTAGTGACAACAGATTATTTTACATAGATGTACCTACAGCTACGTACTAGCTTTTCGTCTGTATACTGCTGTAAAAAGATTGTTACAGTGTGACAAGTCTATCTATCTCCAGACTCAAAAATCATATCATTCATTCGTTGGTTGCGACGTGAAATTAAGACAAACAAACACACTTTCGCATAATATTAGTAAGTATATCTCTTGGTTGTGAGCATTAGGTGCCAAATTTGCATTTACAGGCATTGTAAATGCATAATATTGGATATTTCAAAAGGGGAGAGGATTGAAAAACCATTGATGCAATCAACATTACTAACACGTCTCTTCGTTTGCTTCTTATCTTAAACGATTAATTTATTATCTATACATATTTTATTTATGATCTGGGTCCCTCTTCGTGCTCTAAAGAGTAAAAGTATCGAATGGCCCCATCTTACCGGTGGTGTTGGATTTCTATTTGATCTATAGCGAGAGTTTATTAATAGAAAGTGTATTTAATATTATATATCCATTAATAACCGAGAGGCTCTTAGATGAGTTTATAAAATTTTATTCAATACATTGATTGACAGTAGGTATTACTTATTTGCAATCACATGTGTTTGCTCCCTAAACCTCAGGACAATGCTGATTTTTTATTACTTTTTATTTTCATTTGTGAAATGTAACATCGAAATTCTACATGAATTTTGATAAACTGTGAAAGAGTTATTCTGAGCTAAAATTATTTAAAGTATTTAACCCTAATGGCAAGGTTGAATACGAATATGCAAGAAAAATGTCAAGTGCAAGAGGTAAGGTTCCGGTTATACAACTTTATAAGGTTTTATATGGCGAAATAAAATAATAATTGTTGTTGCTCGTATTGCTGCATTCTATGCTTATTTTATTTAAACCAGGTTTTCAAAAAATATCAATTTTCTTTGATCAATAAAATTTGGCTGTTTAGGTTAAAATTTAAACACGTATTTTTTATTTTTATACATATATGTCGTCGCCGTAGAAGAGAAATTAGATAACTAACAAAACTGTTTTTACGAGAAAAAGCTGATTTAGTGTATTTTTTTCACAAAAACCGAAATAAATATTTTACTGTTAACATTTTTATCGTAGGTTTTTTTATATGTTATTAAAGGGTTAGTTATGCATGTTTTTAGTTTATTGTAAACCCGATATCATGTTACCTTAATATTTAAGAAATAATTTAAAAGTTATCTAATTTTGCTCCAACGAGATTTCGGAACTTACATGTAGTTATCTACTTTATTAAGTTAGTTGTTCAGTTTTGTCCGTGTGAGTTAAAGACAATCAGTTTTAAATCGAAATGATAATTAACATTGTTCAATTATTCTTCTGCAAATAAAATATATGAAGAACATTTGTCTAATTTTTTCGGATAATCTAAAGTTTTGAAAATTGAATAAATCTTTGTATATGAATGACTGATAATTAATTACCAAAAAAATACATTCAATAAAAAATAAAAAAAAAAACATTTGAAAGTGTGATAATTCATCGTGAAGAAGATCGTGCAGTACCGCATCGTACTCTCCAAAGTGTATCCGATAGAAGACCGATAAGCTGGCCACTCTGCGGCGATGACCGAGGCTCTGGAGTTTTTTGCCACTAGGTCATCGTCGTTTATGAGCCTCTTGGCACGCCTCTATCGCCTAAGCGCCTCCAGCTGGTACTTGGCGGAACCGTCCCAGAGATGAGAGCAGTATTCCATGCACGATCGGACTTATGCTTGATAAAGGTTGAGCAACTGTCCCGGGCTGAAATACTGTCTCACCTTCGCCAGAGTTCCAAGCTTTTTTGAGGCTACTTGGGCTTTTGATTCTATGAAGGAACCAAAGTTCAGAGTAGGCGTTAACCCTTAACACGGCAAGCCCTGAAATAATGTACCCAGATATGATCAGAATTGGTTTTAGTGATAGTTATTGATTAAAAAATACTATAGTAGAGAAAAAAATAAAATAAATTTTCTGTAAGTAGGTTTTTCAGGATGTCCGTTAAAACGGCCTTTGCCAAGAACCACGTCTTCATTGCTGTCTCAAAAAACGTACAACGCTGTCATACAGCTTATAAAATAAGAATGAAAAAAAAAATATTCACATAATATAACACATTGGAAAACAATTACAAGTAGCATTTTATTGTTTTATTGTAACACAATATTTTCACTATTTATCATAACAAAAAATTCTTTAATTTAAACTGAATACCTAACAAATGATAATTGAGCCCTCTCAAGCCCAATCACACTATTTAGTTGTGTGAAATGTTAAATAACATTTATTATTTCGTGTCAAGCAACCTTTTGTTTCATTTAATACAAATAATAATGGTTTTTCTAAATGTGAAGTGATATTTGGCCGATGATTAGGACATCTAGATTCTAGACGAACTGCATGTGGAGGTCAAGGAACTACCGGTTTTATTATAGACCCAACAAATTTAACTGATCTTAGATTATTTTCGTCATTTTGAACTTAAATTAAATTAATACTACAGATAATTAAAGACTCTAAAGCAAGAAAACCCTATAAAAGTGATATTTTATTAAAGTACGAATCATGGCAACGTCCGTTTTTTGGGACATGCCAAATGGTTCTTAGTTACCTGTATCTACGGCACTGTCCCTAAAAACGGACCAGCTATATTTCGAATATTTTGTCATAGAATTATTTGAGTATTTCATAATCTTTATAGCAAAAACAACAGTTTATCTCACCTGAAAGTTAAATCAATAGAAATCAAGCATGGAAACTATTTCATTAAAGCTATTATTGACCAGAAACACAAACCATCACTAATTCCGGGAATCCCTAAATTCAACAGTCACCTAGCACACGAATCAAATGTTTTCTATGATTGACATGTAGGAGAAAAATAAAGGATTGTTATCGTACTTTCTCCGACGTAGTCAATTTTCTAGATTTTTTGGAACGTTAAAGATTTACACGGCAATAAGTACATGTACTAAAAAAGTGACAGAAAAGCTTTAAGGGTTAAGGTGATACCAAGAAGCTCGAGGTGGCTAGTTATCGGACACACCTTGGAAATTCGGACTCAGGTGGAATGGACTCCGTTTAGCGGAGAATAGACACGCCTGGGTCTTAGACGCATTGAACTTGACCAGATTGGCATCGCCCCAGTCGGAGACCGCCTGTAAGGACAAGTTCATGCGATCAACCATCGCCTCCCGTAGAGACTGAGTTTGTGCCGTACTGGCTCGCGCGTTGGATACATATCTCTCCACAACAGTGCTATCGTTTGCGTACCCATAGATACCGGGTTTCAGCAGATCGTTGATGTGTAGCAGGAAGAGTGTTGCGGAAAGAACTGATCCCTGAGGTACTCCGGCATTTATAGCCATTTGGTCGGACGAGCAGCCGTCGACGGCCGACGACCGGGTAGAAGCGAAGCGACCGGTCTCTTAAAAAATCTGAGATCCAGGCGCAGAGACCAGCAGGCAGACCGTAGGATGGAAGCTTGCCAATAAGACTATCATGCCAAACCCTATCAAAGGCCTTCGAGATATCAAGGGAGATAGCAAGTGCTTCACCATGATTCTCGATGGCCTCACTCCAGATGTAGGTGGCGTACGCTAGAAGATCCCCAGGTCCGCGGTCCACGGTTTCGGCGGAACCCGTATTGTCGGTCACTGAGGAGGTCGTTCGCTTCTAGGTGTGCCAGGAGCCGGCTGTTCAGTACACGTTCCATAGTCTTACAGAGTATGGACGTGACTGAAATTGGCCTGTAGTTGGAAGGATCGGCACGACTGCATTTTTTGGGCACAGGCCTCACGTTGGCAAGTTTCCATGATTTCGGTACTATTCCAGTCGTCAACGAAAGGCGAAAGAGGCGTGTCAAAACATGAGCAAGTTCAAGCGCACAGGTTTTAAGAACTATGGCTGGAATTCCATCAGGTATAATCGTAAAGTGTGCGCAGGCGATTATTCCATAACTATTACAGATATCAAAAAACTTTATACTGACATTGAAAGTACTATACCTAATGAGTAAAATGACAAAAATAACTTTTTAAAAATAAAACGAGAATTATCCAAAAATATTACATGAAACGCTCCTATGGGATAATGATCCCTAGCTTGGTCGTTATCTCCAACTTCTCGATTTTCTCTTGCATCTTCGCTGTCTTTAGCATCTTCATTTTTTTAGATTCTTCATTTTCTCTGCCTTCTTTATTTGCTCTACCTTGTTCGTTTTCTTTCGATTCACCATGCTCCCTTAGTTCCTGAAAGTCTGTTTCACAATCTGTGGTTTCAGCGATCGTACGATCGTAAAAAATAGTGTTTTTTTTTAAATAATGTACATTGTTCGTTTTTGCCACATCTTTCTTTTTGCATTCTCAGAATTTGCGGCGAGGCGAAAATGATTAACGCTCATTATGCATTTTATTTAACACCTTATGGGTTTATCTTGAAAGTTAATCATTTATTAGTCAGTTATTCAATTTTTCTTCTCAATTTATACTTCCATTATTGAATGTTCATTTTTGTTACAGAACCCTACTTTTTTTTATATCTTACGAACAAAACGAGATTTCAAAGCGAGGGTAAGGTCAAAAGATGCGGCCAACTTTAAACTTTAATATAATGCAAAAAAGTAGATTTTGGAAAAAATGCTAGTTGTTCGATTTCTCTTCTACGGCGACGATGTATTGTAGAGTGAATCTCAAAAAATATGAGGTGCTGAGAAATGTACTCGTTGCTCACCGCTCACTGGCAACACGTTTCACGTGAACGACACGTTTCTTAGTGACACGCGCGATCACGTTACTGCGTGCTATCACGTAAATACATTCCGCTCTTGAGAGTTCCATCTTGCTTTTGGGTGATTTTAGTAAACATCGTCCTAGTTGTGTATTGTGATTGAGAAGCACATTTAAATATGTCTAGTTGGAACAGCGCTTAAATAGAAGTCTAGTTGAATAAATATTATAATATTAAATATTATATTATTAAATATTATATTATTAATAGTTGAATAGTTAATAAATATTTGAGTTTAAGTTATGACACGTAGATATGATGAAGTAGGGAATGTGGTCTAGTAAGAAATAAAATTATTGTTTCATTGTTTATTTAAAAATTAATTTAAGTTAAAAACTACCTCACAATATCAACGAGATTCCTTATATTCGAATTTCAAAGAGTTACACAAATTATAGAGAATTGTTGTTATCACGTTATTTTACTAACAATAAATTGGCTAGGCTCATAATATAATTTTATACACATTGTAGAGTCTCTTTTTAGGAATACATCATAACATGATACGTGCATATTTATGTCGTTTGATGTGCATTATATTTTACCTTCTATAAGAATAAACTGCGTGCTCCTCATTATTCTTTATGAGAGCGTTTCTCGCAATCGTGACGGAGACACGTGATGCATGCGAAACGTTTTAATAAAGCAGCAGAGCACGTAGTATTATGTGCACAGCTCAGCATTTAGACAATATTGTACCTAACACCTTACTTACCATATACGAGCGAAATAAAGATATTTGTTTGAAGCATGATTTACGCTACCTGTTGGGGACGGGCCGTGCCGGAGTCGGGAAACAAATGAAACAGTATCCATAGAAATTTCATCGCCGTGCCCCGTCCCAGCCACGGTCAGGCATGCATGACTTTATACAAAAAGTATACAATTATGTTGGATCCAATAATAGCGTAAATTATCCTTTACTAGCTGCGTTTCGCGATTTCACGCGCATGGCTCCGCTCCTGTTGGTAATAATCCTTAGCGTAATGATATATACCTAATAGCCTATAGCCTTCCTCGATAAATGGGCTATCCAACACCGAAAGAATTTTTCAAATCGGATCAGTACTTGAGATTAGCGCGTTCAAACAAACTCTTCAGCTTTATAATATTATTAGTATAAGTATAGATTATAGAGACACCACTTGTTCGTCCAGCAGACTCTTTGGTACGCCTACATACACATACATGTAGTCGTTGTTTCTGATTTGTTTTAGTTTCTTTGGCGGTTCTGTCGTTAGTGGATTTGTAGGGCAAGGGCAAATGGAGATTGGCTGGTAGGGTAGGCAGAAGCAGGGTGGTGGAGGTCGCTTGCAGGGCAGCGTGGGACACGGTCGCTTGGTCGTCGTGGTCGTGGTCGTGGTCGTGGTCGTGGTTGTGGTAGAAGGGGTTACGATTTTTTTTAATGGTACCTTTGGCGGTTCTGGCTCTTCGCAAGACTGCGGGGGTGGACAGTCGGGGACTTCTGGAAAGTGGAGATATCGATTAAGGAATGTTATTTTTTGTGCACGATTGTAAGTTCGATAAATGATTTGCAGTTGAAAATGTTAAATTTTGTAACAAATATACCGACATATAGTTTACTGTTTGTAATTTTTTTTATATTTAATCTAAGGTAATTGAATCCGTTATTTCAGGCGTTTTATAAGTAATAGAAAATAAAATGAAACAGAAATCAATGGGTTGATTGTTCCATTGTTGTGAGAAACAAGTGAATTAGTTACGCCAATATTTTCGCATGCAACAAGCAGGGCCGGATGCAAAGTATACGTTAAATTTCATAACGTCAATAAATCTCCACTTGTCCAATAAATTATATGGCAGTCTGTATCCGGAATTAAATAAATATCACTTTGTATTCCTTTGTGTGTCAATAAATTTAATTCAGTGCCTTCCAGCGTTACCGTAGGTATGTATTTTAATCAAAATTGTATACGGAACTTTAACGAAATTATTCTGCATTTTTTGTTGCTGATATGGCAAGCCAAGCATTGTTATTTTTATCGGTTTGCAGCGTATATATTAAATCGTTATTTGTTTTGAAATTGAATTGTTTCAAACTCAAAATATACCTAGAATTTAAATAAAATGCAAACTTTGAAGACGCTGGCTCTTCATATTATAGAGAGAGATTCATCATTCGTTATCATTAAACTTATCATACCCTGTACTTTGCTGCAACAAAATGAAAGCACATTCACAAAGTACCTTTCTACGATGAACTACAGAAGCAGTTCCCATACTAGGAAGTATGAACAAACCTTGCATATCATAGCAGTCATCTCTAGGACTATCACTAGTGGTGGCCGCCTGCATGCGTTCGACCCTTCGCTCCTTGCACTCGTAACACATGGCGCAGTACACCTCGACCAGCTCAGCGGGGTCAGCTCGCTCCCGGCAGCGGCGGCATGCGAGCCGGCAGTCGACCACGGGGCTGACGGGCTGCAGGCAGGCGAGGAGCGCGAGGATGATGAACATGGCTGTAGAGATGATATTATGTAACTTATGTGTAAAGTATGAAATGGGTGGACCAAAGTGTACCACAAGGATTAAAATATCTACGTATAATTCGATCTAATGCATTTTTGTAAGGTCACTTAATCGAATGTTTAGACGGTCCTAATTGTATTTTACATTACATTATAGAATTACGGAAAATGGTGATAACGCTATACGAGGATTGGGACATTATGTTTCCTTTATTAAATATGCATTACCTAAATAGTAACACATTAGAAATTCTAGTCATATCAACTTGATATGCGACGTCAAAGCACCTTATTTAGTGTAACAAGGTAAATGATTGCTTACGTTTATGTAAATGCCATAAAATTTCTATTCAGATATGCAAAGTGTCAATTTTAAAGGTTTTTTAAGTTATAAATGTGTTCAAACGTCGCTTTTATAATCGGCCACGATTAAAACTTTCACGTCTGCAAATTGAACAAATTGTGCGCTGCGAGGATTTCGGGCTTCAACAGAAAATATGAAATGAGAGTTGAATAGTTGATTAATGAATCTATTCTATGTCTGGTTTGATATTAAAGCCGCGGTTAAATTATAGCTTGTTTCGCCGCAATCAACGTCTCGAATTAGATTTACTTCGGTGAAAATATTTTAAAAAATTTACCCCTACCTCTCTGTGTGTTTCACGTTTCCATTTTTCAATCACGTCGGTTATAAATCTAAAATGTTTATTGGAAATAAAATGTGCCGAGTTTTTTGTGTAAGGAAAATAAAATTCGAAATGAAATGGGTTTGATGTTTGCGCGTACACGAGTGGCTGTTTCTATGACATGGAGATTGCTATTTGCTTGCTCGCTTGTTTATAACTTTTCGGCGGTATATAACGTGCAAAATGTGTGAGCATTGCGTTTTATTTTATTCATATAAATTTAGTTGAGGAACGAAATTATTATTTAACGTAAAAGTTAGAAACGAGTTATATTTTAAGGGATAGTAACTATATTAAATCTTATTTTAAATTATATCCTACTTATCAATATCAATTGAGATCATACAAGTATATGACCTACAAACCTACAAAACCACACACCTATACGCAAGGAGGAAGACAATAATGTAAAGAAGGGGGATATTTGCAATGCATCCTGGGAAGTCAATTTCCCGTTTGTCGGCGAATATTGAGCGTCTCCGGGGGAGGGAGGGGGAGGAAACGATTGAAAGGGGAAGTTTATATCATGTGTGATATGATTTTATTTTAGTGCTTGTTTCTCGATTGCCTTTTGATGGAATTGGTGAATATTGGTTGTTTATTTAAATGTATTTTATGGTGGGTTGGGATATTTTATTTGTTTATTAGTGGCGCGTTGGATGTTATTGTTTTAATTTAGCGTTGAGTATGTGTTGTTTTAACGTTGTGCGTAATCGTATTTCTTGTAAATCTTATAACTTTTGCATCATTTATGGTGATTATTAAATGTTTAATGTATAGTTCTCTGTACGTACTGTTATTTATATCTATTGATCGGTTCGACTGGACGATACATTCAATTCAATACCTCAACTGTCCAATTCATAAATATCAAATATTTCGTATTCAGTTGAAAATGTAAAACGGAGCTCTATTTTCACGGATTAAAGGAAAAATGCTAAACTCGAGTCCCACACAATGGATAGACATGTTGACAACCTGTCAACTGTCAAACGCTCATTGACGATTGACAGCTAAGCGCCGTGACTGAGTCGGGCTACCGGTATTAATATTTTATTACTGATATACACATATAGGTACATACATATGGAAAAATGGAGTGGTTGTATTCAAGCTTTAAGTGATGTTCAAACGGAAAAGTCAAAACTCGAACTGATATTTATTCAAGCAGATTTATTTTAAAGCGCTTTTGAAGCATAGAAATAGTCATTTTCTTATATTCCACCGCTGTAAAAAGCAGTTTTAGATTAGGAATAAGTATATGACTATATTATGTTGTTTATAAAATGATATACTTTATGAATCAATCATCAATCATCATCAGCCCATATACGTTCCCACTGCTGGGACACGGGCCTCCTATGAGGGTACAGGCCATAATCCACCACGCTGGCCAAGTGCGGGTTGGCGGATGACACATGTCGTCGAACTATGAATACCAGAAATTATTTCTAAAATTTCAGAAAGCACTCACGTATTTCTTTAAAAACTAAACATTATAATATGTATATTTACATTAACTAACTTCTACACAAACTAACTTCACAATTAGCAATAAACTGTCTATTTACTTTAGTTTAATTGAGTGTCAATGCGTTTGTTCAATAACTATTCGATCGTGGGTACCTACACTGCACCCGCCAAATAGCCTGTCGAATGCATTCAGAGCTATTTCTATTGCATTCGCAGCGATCCGACATTCTATTGTGAAATTGTTCAATGGAAACGTTTATGGCCCGAAAACTTGCCTTTTTAACTTATGATATTGGCTTCTATGTTCCAATTTACAATAGGGAATGCGAGTTATGTTGAAACGGTTGGGAGTTTAAATGTCTTTTGCAAGGGAAAATTGAAAAAAATTACTTTTAAAAATATAGAATGTACGATAGCAACTCTATGTTTTTGATATATTTTTTGATGTGGAATGTATTTCTAAATTACGCAACTAATATCTCTAATATTCATAATTGTATGTAATATTATGTTATACAATTAAATTTCCAATAACGACAGTTTATAACTAAACTAATAACTTAGATGATTTCTCATTTCTTCAACAACAATATAATACAAAAATGTATGGGATCTATCATATGAAAAGAAGAAGAAAATTCCACTATTATATTATAGGAGATATAAACGTTTATATTGGGCAGATGTGTAATATAATATTCAATTGTTGTTCGCTTTATATTCAAATCAGTTATTGATATGCGGTCTATTGTTGACACTGAATTATTAAATCCAGTTACAATATTATGCTAACCAATAACGATATTCAAGAAATATCCGTAGAATAAATTGACTCTAATCGATTTATGTTTAATTGTTTCTATAAATGTAGGTGCTTGTGTTGAGAATTCTCGTAGCTATGTAAATTATTCAAATATCTAGTTATTGTTATGATTAAATAAATTATTATCTAGCACTTGTACCGTTATATTTCTTTTACAATGGGACATCTTGTAAATAATCTCAGTATTTACAGGTATTAATATATTTCGTTATAAGAGTTTGTTGGTTTTTCGAGACTTATCCACCTGTTTTAATTTTTTCATTATAATAACGTTGTTTCGCGTGTTTTTTGCTCTACTAAAGTTATATTCTCTTTGTTACAGGAATAAAATGTCCAGTGTGCAGCAAATTCGTGTTGCCGGACGACATCGAGTGCCACCTCGTCATGTGCCTCACCAGGCCACGTCTATCATATAATGGTTAGTACTCTATATTATATAGGTTTAAATTTATTTATTCTTAAATGTTATGCAGAGAGTAATATATTTTTTATAAAAAAAAGTAAGTTATGGATGTTTTTTTTATTACTTCTGACGATTTTAGTGTCTCTCGTTCTGATGGCCTGGGTTGAAACGAGATAAACACTAACACAAATATTACTGGCAAAATCATTTTCCAAATCGCTTTAAA
The DNA here is from genome assembly GCA_907164665.1 of Colias nastes. Classification (NCBI taxonomy): domain Eukaryota; kingdom Metazoa; phylum Arthropoda; class Insecta; order Lepidoptera; family Pieridae; genus Colias; species Colias nastes. Next base: position 14,377 of record CAJQZM010029707.1, on the reverse strand, counting down.
AAAAAAAAGAAAAAAGTAAAAAAAAAAATCCACAATGTTTAACATTTGTTCCACATTATTGGAATAACTGGAAAAATTATTACTTAGGGTATTTGAGAGAAATTTTAATAATGTATTCATAAAGATTTTATTATGCAAGAACTGCCACTAAATGCAATTTGCATGCATTTCCAGAGGACGTGCTGAGTGACGCGAAGGGTGAGTGCGTGATCTGCCTGGAGGAGCTCTCCGCGGGGGACACCATCGCGCGCCTGCCCTGCCTCTGTATCTACCACAAGGGGTATGTTATATACTTATATTATAAAGGTGAAGAGTTGGTTTGGTTGAACGCGCTTAACTCGGGAGCTTGGTCTTGAAATTGGCATTTGAAAAATTATTTAACTGTTAAATAGCCCATTTATCGTAGCAAGCTATAGTATCACGTTAAGATTAGTAGAAGCATAGTAGTAGGCATTAAGTAGGCACAGCTTGTTATATATAAAACATAAAAAGGACAAATTGAAGAGGCAACTTTAGAACCTTATAGAAAAAGAGTATAATATGTTCTTAAAATTCAAGTTAATTGTTAGAAATTATGTTACTAACATAAATATAAGCTCTATGTATTACATAATTACATGTTATCTAAACACGATAATCGATTACAAAACAAACCAACGACCTCTCAAGGCATCTGATTAACGAGCACATAGCCAAGATACACTGCCAAATATAAGCCGAGTCAATCCCGGTCTGTAACCGCTCATTTGGCTCGCCATCTAGTTAGGGGTTCAATGGTCTTATCGCTTATCGGCTCTTCAGACGGTTAAGCCTTATCGATCTGTGGCTGGATTTGCATACGAGCCTTGACAACGGGGAGGAAGGAATGATATGGGCAGGCTATTTTGGTAGTTGTAGCTACTAGTGTAGTTGTAGCTACCTGTTCAAACCAGATTCTCGTTCCTGAGATTAGCGCGTTCAAAATCTTAAGCTTCAGAAGACTTTTTTATAAGAATGAATAGAAGTATTCTTGAAATAGAAAAGTACCTTAATCATGGTAGGTGTTATTACTAAAATGTAAAGTAAATTGGTATACTCTTCTAGTTCAATCTTGTCGACTGAGCGGCTTCGACAGGGAACATAGTGATTGACATAATTTCATTCGCTTACGTAAAATGAATAGTTTGCAAGTTATCGTACACAGTTTAACTTCTAACATGATTATAAGGATAGGGCAACTTTTTATATCTCATAATGTATGTAGTTAAATACGTTAACTAATGATTTAACACAATTGATAAATAGTACATTTAATTGGGAACAAATATAATATGATGTTATATAGGCTGTTTGCGGAAAACGTGGTGGTTTAGTTTCATTTGTATGTTTTCCCTCACAGTTGACTGGTTTAAGACACCTGTGAAGTGCACGGCGTGCAAAATAACACAGATTTAACTGTAACCATATCTCTTTACCATTAATGAATAAAAGTAGCTGTACAATCTAAATGCGATTAAACAGTTTCTTTAATTAAATTGAAATTAAACTTTTGTTACGGCTTTGTGATGAAAATAGATTTGAAGATCCACCTGCGCTCACAACTTTACATTTTTGACAAAACATTCGAACAACGTTCCTTCACTTAATACTAATTACGTTCTCTGTTCTTTATTTTTAATAGTATGATGTAATGTATAATTTTAATAACATTCCGTATTTACCAAAGTCATAACATGTCTCGTTTGAAACATATGGCAATCGAGGTCCCCCACTGTGGCTAATTTTAAACGTTACAAGGTTAATGGAAATTTCAGTTCCATACCATAATATTTGCGATCATTGTATTAATGTAACTTTCGTTTAATTTCAGATGTATAGACCAATGGTTTGAAGTAAACAGATCGTGCCCCGAACATCCCGGCGATTAAGGATCGCGCGGGCGATGCCTCCCGCCACGGGGCAAACGCCGCGGGGCACACCCCACGGGGCACAGGCCTCGGGGCAAACGTCACGGGACTCAGGCCTCGGGGCAAACGCCGAGGGGCTCAGGCCTCCTGGCAAACGCCACGGGGCACACGCCGCGGGCCGAAGCCCAGCCAAGTGCCATGTCGCGAGTGATAATTTTATACAATGAACAGACTGCGGCCCCCGGGCCTTGTAAATATAACTATGCTAGTGAGATGTTTTACCATTTATTGAATAAAAACTAAAAAAAAAAACAAAGACAATTGCGCGAAATTAACAGTGTATTTAATTGAATTTTACATCGTTACGGTTTCGTTTTGTATGTATTGTAACTGTATTGTATATTATGTATAGTGTTGGGTTGCAAGTGTAGTTCGTTTCGCCGCCGCCGGCTCCACAGTACACATATCTGTTAGCTTATGTATTATATCATTTGATCTTTTTTCATCTTGATAATAAAGTTGATTTGTTTCTAAATTTTCGAAACTTGTTTTATTTCCTTGTCTACCTGTCTGTAAGTATTTTACGAAGGTAAAAAGCATCTTAATCATGACATATTTCTACCAAAACACTTTAAAATAGACGTGATTTAGTATGTACGTTTACCTCATTGCCAAGTGGAGAATGCCTACACTTATATATGTGTAGTACTTGTACACATATATAAAGTGTAGGCATAATAGTTATAGTGAAATGATAAACCAAAAAATACAACTTTTCTTCACCAATCATCAATACACATTGAATGAAATGAACTAGCATACATTCCTTACCAATCAGGGTTGCCTGGAAGAGATTGCTTTTAAGCAATAAGGCCGCCTTTTAGTACGTATGTGCCGTGTGTTTTCATTGTATCTTAATTGTAATTATAGTATAGCTTATTTATGTTTGGTATATTATGTACAATAAAGAATAAATAAATAAATAACTAAATAACTACTGAACTGAATAACTACCGACAATAATTATTGTGTTACCATGAAAAACAAAATTAATCACTCCTATAATATCTTGTCATATTCATGAGTTTTGATGATGCTATGTAGACGAAGACAACGTGATGGCGGATAACACAGTGCATCTGGAGTCCGTTGAATTTTTAAATTGTACAAGAAATTCATTTTTTATATCTTTACGATCTTGCACTTTAATTTTTAAATAATTTTACTTACAAATATGAATAAGAAAAATATTACCATAAACTAGGATTCTAACCTTCCCACCAACTGTTGCTTTACCTAATACCAATGGGTATACAATATACATCTATGGGTGCACGTACCCTCTTCATAAACCCCTGCAGTATATCTGGAAACACATCTACGAAAATTGCTGTAGAATATTGTTTTTAGTATGACCATTAAAAACATTATCTTTTGTTAATGAAACGATTTATTATATTCTGAATATAAAAGTTAGATAAATATATAAATTGCTGAAACGATTTTTACAAAACTTATACAACATGAACTTAATATATTGAACAAATAAGAGGTACGTAATTTCTATTTTAAAAATAAAGGAGCCAGCTTTCCAGTTCCTTCAGTGCCGATAAAAATTGTAAGTTACAGAAATTATGTAACCAAAGGATTTCAATTTTTAAAACATATTTCAGAGATGTATTTACTAAAAAATTAATAATATATAAAAAAAATGCAATTACGAATTAACTCTTAAAATATGAAATCGCATCTTAAAAACATCGTATGAATTGGATAGATTAATCATATCACTTTTGCACGAATACGTAGATGGAATTTTCATTAAAGATATTTTTTCTAATAACAGGAGATCGAACCCGAGACTTATTGGTATAAATGTAAAAAAAAATTGGTTGTCTGTAAAGTCGGTTTACTGACGATAGTTGAACGTGACAACGTCCGATAGTGCTTCTTTGTCGCTCGTTCCGCGCTCTCGCTTGCACTTCAAGCCTTACATGGAACGCCTCAGAGCGAGGTAACGCCGCATGAGTCATGTTTTTTCGTGCGTGCAGCCGGCTCTATCGAATTATAAGACGTGGTCACGTCAAAAAGGCTTACTTCTTTAATTAAACCTTATTATTAAATAACTAAGTTGATAAGGAAAAACATAATGTTATTAATGTGTATTAAATAATAAAGCGTGACTCTCCTTTAAAGGTACTTATAGATGTAGGTGTACCTATTTCTCAAGATCGCAGGAACAGGTTTCATCTCAGAGCTTTATAGTCACATTTTTCCTCAAACGAAAACATCTTATTTTCGCTTAGTATCACTTGATAGAAACTACTCTACTTACCTATTTACAGAAGGATTAAAACAAAAAATGCATTTTGTACAGAATTTCTGCTTTTAAATTCAGTGAAAATATGTGAATTTAACAAATATGTACTTTATTAATTTTCTTCAGTCTAAAGACATTTGTATAAACAACCTTTGTTTTAGGAAAATCATCTAAAGTCTAGGTGATTCTAAACTAGTAATTTATACAAATATATTAAATTGATATAAAAAAGGTATCTTAAATGTGTTGATTACAAGAAATAGAGTGAAAATGACTGTTAATAAAATGATTTTGTTTTATTGGTTAGCAAGCTGTGTGTTGATTATAGTCGGAGCAGATGACACAAGTAATGTCACGACAGATTGTGGAGGTAAAACCTACTACATACATAATGTAACATACATTTATTTAATTAATATTACAATTGTGAAAGTAACTCTGTCTCTTCTTCACGCCTCTACCATTGAACCGATTTGGATGAATCCATCCATGAAAATGAATGGACATAGGATAGGATTTCTCCCGGTAATACCACAGTATTACCATATTAATATTGTAATACTGTGGTAATACCAAGGGAACTATACCGGTTTTTCTTTGACTTGAAAAGCATTACATTACATATACATTCGATAAATAATGCTGAACATAAAATATTACACAAATAGATATATGTAAGGTCTGTAAATTCTAATTGATTATGAGACAATCAAATCACAAACCCCGGCGTCATAGAATTTAGTACATAATTTCTACATTTATTCCTATGAATTAATTAACAGACGTGAGGTTTTGTACAAATTATTAATTTGCCATAAGTTTTCCTGAAAAAATTATGAATTAGCTAAATATAATATATTATAATAAAACACAAAAACACAAAAACTTGCCCCCACAAAAAGTTGTATGAAAAAAACACTTAAAATTTTACGTTCTTAGCTTCTACGGATCTCAACAACAGTCAGTTAATAGACGCCCCGAAGCTTCTCCTTGCTCAGAGAAATGGTGTAGTTCTTGTGGATGGAGACACTTTTCAGAATATAACTTTCGCCACCACCGCCGCTGGGGTCGACTACCATTATCGAAACAATCTGTTATTCTGGTCCGATGATTATTATACTTATAAGGTAGGTAACGAGAACATTAAAATAAGGTTTTGAAGTGAAACTTCTTTAGTAGTGTAGGCCACAGAACACTATACTTTCTACCGAGAGGTTTAGGCTAAAATTGCAAGGTCGCGTCATAGCAATACCGTGTCGTCATGGAGTAAGGCGACGATTTTGGTCATTTTGATCTTGTCAAAAAAGTTTCACTTCTGACACGTGTGCTAGTCGGCACACACTCTTTTTTAATACATGATTACATTTTACTCGTACTATACAATACTAATAATTTGTTTGTTTGTTTGAACGCGCTTATTCAGGAAATACTGAACCGATTACAAAAAATATTTTACCGTTGGATACGCAGGTACATGATCCCCGGGTGGAGTCTCTCATTTCTATGTATTTTAAGCAAGTCTTCATACCATTTCATTTAATAATAAATGCATTATTAATATATCAAATAAATAATAATTTTTACACCGACAATTTCTTTAAATAATTTACTTAAGTACATATTTATAAAGTCACACGCAATTGAAAAAGTGCAAAAACCCAAAAAAAAATTCTTTTATTTAAAGGTATACGTTCAGCTATTAAACGAGTCGACAATCATCAGAAACCTAACAGTTTCTGGCGGGTGGTGGCCAGTCGCCCTTGCGGTGGACTGGGTTGGAGACAAATTATATGTTGTTGACCAGCTCGGAAATAAGGTCCATGTCTTCGAGTTAGATGGGAGCTGGCAGAACGTTATCTTGGACACTAACTTGACGAATCCTACCGATATCGCCTTGGATCCACTACGAGGGCTAATGTTTGTGGCGGATGATAAAAAGGTAAACTAATTCAATAAATAAAATAACAAAATGTTGGAAATAAATGTTATTTATTTACATCGATAGGGCGTTTGTTTCTTTCGGATCTTAGAATACATATAGTTATAACAGAGGTAGAGGTTTCTCTCTTTTCAGCTAATGGTTCTATCATTTTCTAACGCGGAGAGCTTTAACTGCTAGTTTGTTTGCATATACCGCTTCTACGTCAGTTTATAAGTTTCGGATTGGTTAGACAATCTTATTCCTATTTTCACACTACGACCTAAAGTAATTTTTAGAAGTATAACAAATATTCACTAAAAAAATTCATGTGTTCATGTGTTCATTCATGTGTTTCAGATAATTCGAGCAAATATGGATGGTACTGATGTGAAAACAATAGTTTCAGAATTTAGTGCAGGCTACCATTTGTTTGGTGTCGCCGTAGACACGCAGAAGAAAAGGCTGTATTACTGTATTGCAGCACTAGATTTTATTGAAAGCGTCGATTATAATGGCGAGAATAAACTCCCAATTGTCAAAGTCGAATCAAATTTATATTATCCAGTTAGATTAGCCACTTTTAAAAATAAGGTATTCTGGTCTGATAGTCTCAATCAAACGGTTTTTTCAGTAGATGAATACCAAGGATCTGCCAGTATACAAGATGTTTATAAAACAGATGCCTATAAAGAATACAGACAACCTAAAAGTTTAGCAATTTTGCATCCCCTCAAACAAACCTCAGTCGACAATCCATGTGGAAATGATAATGGTGGGTGCTCACAAATGTGCATCGTAACAAGTTTGCCCAGCAAGGAAATAGGTTTTAGCTGCGTTTGTCACGCGGGCTATATCTTAAATAATGACTTAAAAACGTGTATGCCAGCGACAGAATTTCTCGTATACACTCGTAAGACAATTGTTCAGGGTAAAGTTATCGATCCATCAATCAAGGACACACATGACAGTCTGTATGTAGATGTTTCCGATAACACCAGATTTGTTGGACTCGACTTTGATTCGCGGAATGGTCAGATCTATTATTCAGATATTATCGATGAAGTTATGTACAGTATAAATAAAAATGGGACGGACAAGGAAAAGGTATCAGACCTACAAAATGTGGGAGAAGGGTTGGCTTTTGACTGGATGTCGCAGAACTTATACTACACTACTGCATATAATGGGTCTGTGAATGTTTTGTGTACTCTTAACGGAGCACATAAAAGCAATCTTATAACTGGTCTAGCCAAACCTAGAGCGATAGTAGTTTACCCAAGAAAAGGTTTAATTTTCGTATCTGATTGGGGCCCGGGTCGGGCAAAAGTTATTAGAGCAAATTCAGATGGCAATGGCATGTTTATATTCAAAAATATAAAATTTGTGTGGCCGAACGGTCTATCTATAGATTTCGAAGAGGATAGGTTATACTGGGCCGATGGAGAATTAAAACACATCCAACACTCTACATTAGACGGAAAGGATGTGAAAACTATAAATTCTGATTACATAAAGCATCCTTTTTCAATTGTAGTGCACAAGCAATACCTTTATTTTACCGATTGGAAACAGAATGCGATTATCCGATTGCATAAACTCAATGGTAAAGAAGAGGAAATAATAAGTAAAGTTCCAAGCAAAGATAGGTCTTATGGCATTAAATATTACAGTGAAGATGTTCAGCGAATGGTTTCAAACCATCCGTGTTATGGTAACAATAACAAATGTCAAAAATTATGTTTTGCGATCGAAAATAATAATACACAAGAGTTGTTTGCGAGATGTGCGTGTCCGGACGAAGAAGTACTTGATATAGATGGCTACAGATGTGTGTCGGAAGATTTAGCACAAGCAAATAAGTGAGGCCTGTGTGAATAAATGACATTTTCTATAATTAGTTTTTTTTATAAGAGATAGGATAGGATGATATTTCACGTGCGTCATATTTCAAAGCATACATAACTACTTTTTATATTGACACAATTTATTCGTTACACAAAAAACTATTTCCCGTTTGTATGGTTTATGCTGATGGAAATTATCTGCAATGTTGATGTCTGTCGTATTAAATTATTAGATTTATTGTTTAGGAAATGAGAATGAACTGAAATAGCGATGTTGACATAAGAATGTACCTACTATTTTTCATTTCAAAAGTAGTTAAGAAGAATATAACAAGGTTTAAGTGTTGTTTATTTGAATACTTGTAACTTTGAACTTAATGTTAATATTTTGGTGATGGCTTAAGATTATTAATAAATTATTTATGGAATTCATAAGTTGTTTTTTTTTAACACCTTACAATTATAATTATTCATTCAATAATAATGTACACACTTTGGAATTTATTTAATTTGTGCAGTTATTTGAAGGAAATCGAGAAATAAAACACATAAATTCATGAAATGCAATATATTTGATATCTATCGCATAAAGGATCGATGTCTGGGCCCACGCTGCATCCTTGCGCCACCCCAACCCATTCCACCTGAAAAAAATATTTAATTTTATTTTCATTATACATTTAAGTTTTCGTCTTTATTTTACATACAAAAACAGTTCATAATCAGGGGATGGATTCTGTCTGATAAAATTAAAATTGGTACAAATTATACATAGTTACTTATTGAAGTGAAACTTCTTTAGGTGCATTGAGAGTAAAATTTCAAGGTCACGGTAATACCGTCACGTCATGGAGTAAGGCGACGATTTTGGTATCTTTGAATGTTGCCAAAGAAGTTTTCCTTCTGACACGTGTACTCGACACACGCTCCTTTTTTATGACATTTGCTACTCACCCATCATATAAGGCGAGGTGGGAGGAAAGTGCCCCACGTGCTGTGCCCCCATCTCCCACGCACCACGACCGCGACTGGAAACAAATATATTATTTCTATGATAAAAATACTATTATAATATGTCACCATAAGATTATAAATACTGTATGTTAGTGTAAGCAATAATTTGTGTTGTGCGTACTGCAATAAGTTACGAAAAAGGAGAATAGATGATCCGACCAATCAGGGACGGACAGAATATGCGTATTTATGTACGTGCGTGCTTATTTTGTGTGTGTTTGTGCGAATTACGCGCGGGTGCGTGTGTGTGTATTGCGTGTCTGTATGCGTGTTAGCGTGTGTGTTTCTGCGTGTTTCGTGCGGGTATGTCTGTATGCGTGTGTGTCTGAGTGTATGTGTGTGAAATGGTGTTATTATATTTGTTCACAAGTGAAGTAATGTACTCACAGCTGTCGATAGTGGGGATGCGGGCCGGCGAAGCGACCGCGCTCTGAAGCCGCGCCGCGACGACCACCTCTGGAATAACAAAATAATACAATCGTTTCAAATTTATACTCAGAAAACTAATCATTAAATTGGCTATGATATTCAAGGAAATTACGTTTGTTATTTTATCTTTGATATTTTAAAATAGTTTATTATTGTATTTATGTTCCTGTCGTAAATGAGAACTTTATTGAAGTGAAACTTCTTTATCGGGGGTGGACAAAAATTTTGTGTAACATTTTTGCGTTACGTTACGCCGCGCGCGTGACATTTTTGCGTTACGCCGTACTCGTGACATTTTTGCGTTACGCCGTACTCGTGACTATATACATGTTATATTAAAGTGATCAGCAAAATCAAAGGGTTTGTTTTAATTCTAATTCCAGTGAATTTCTAAAAAAAGTAAATAAGTAATTACATCTATTTTTCTAATACTTAGGTGTAATAATGGTATTTATTTTTCTAAATTTATTTGTTAGCCTTTCTGTAGAACGCACCATTGAACTGTCCTGTGTTGAACTTGAGCGTTACATTATTGTTTGCGTTTATAGGCCTCCTTCCAGTGACTATAATATGTTTGAGACAGTCATGGAAGAAATATTAAAGCGTTTGAGCAGAAGTGAAAAGAAGGTTATAGTATGTGGAGACTTTAATATTGATTTACTTTCACACACACAAATGGCAACACGAATAGTTAATTTATTTCAATCATTTAATTTACATAAACTTTTTGATGAACCCACACGAATTACACCTAGTTCTGCAACTTGTATTGATAATGTTTACTGTGATTGTAACTTTTTAGAAAAAAATATTCTCAATACACTGACTTCGGATCACTGTGGCCAGAAAGTAGTTTTTGAATGGGATTGCATACCTACATTTAAAAGAATTAATGTTAGGCCTATAACTAAAAAAGGCATTCATAAATTTAGAGATAATATTAATAATAAATTGCCTGGCCTGAATGATCAATCCTTTCATAATAATCCTTGTGAAATGTTTACAAATCTTTTTAATTTAATTCATAATGAGTTTGAAAAAATCTTTAAAGTTAAATCTTTAAGTATTACCAAGGATTTACCATTTAGCCAATGGGCAACACCTAGTATACACAGATGCAGGAACGTTTTATATGAGTTATATGGCATGAAGCAATATAACAAAGACTTGGCATTTCTTAGTTATGTTAGAAATTATTCAAAAACTTTTAAAAAAGTTTGTTTCACTGCCAAGTGCTTGTATGTCAGAGATAAAATACGCAACTCTGATAACAAAGTTAAAACGGTTTGGGCAATTATTAATGGTGAAATGGGCAAAAGCCAATCAAATAGTACCATAAAACTAGTTAATGCTGGTAGGGTCATTGACAAAAGTGCTGATGTTGCGCTTGCTTTTGAAGATTTTTTTAGTAGTGTCCCTGCTAGTATTACCGAAAAATTAAATTCGTCATCAGCGCTTGCGGAGTCCTACTTGAGGGACCATGTTGCTGAGTGTAATGTATTATTTGAATTGCGACATGTGACTGCAGAGGAAATTGTTAAAACTTTTAAAACATTAAACTTAAAAAAAACATGTGATCTCTGGGGAATGTCTGTAAATCTAGTAAATAATATTATAGAAAACATTGCCAACCACTTAGCGTTTATATTTAATCAATGTTGTGACTGTGGTATATTCCCTGATTTATTAAAGTTAAGTAAAGTTATTCCTTTATTTAAAAGTGGTGACCAAGAAGACTGTAATAACTATAGGCCAATTTCCATTTTACCAACTTTGAGCAAAGTCTTCGAGAAATTAATTTTAAACCAATTATGTAGTCATTTTGTATCAAATGGTTTACTGCACGCCAAACAGTTTGGTTTCACAAAGGGGCGCTCTACCACTGATGCTGGAATAGCTCTTTTGTCACATATATATAAAGCATGGGAAAATTCAAAGAATGCTTTGGGGATATTCTGCGACCTTTCTAAGGCTTTTGACTGTGTAGAACATACCACTCTATTACGGAAACTAAATTTTTATGGTATTAAAGGTTTATCTCAGGACCTCATAGCTTCATATCTTCAGAACAGGGTACAAACCGTTGTTGTTAATGGAGAGAAATCTCGCGGTGCGCCGATTAACATAGGTGTTCCGCAGGGATCTATCTTAGGACCGTTTTTGTTCTTAGTATATATTAATGACCTACCTTATTATTTGCAGGATATGTGTGAAATAGTACTGTTTGCAGATGATACCTCATTAATATTTAATGTGGATAGACATGACACAAATGTTGACGAAGTAAACTCTGCTCTTTTACGCATATCCAAATGGTTCACTGCTAATAATTTATTATTAAATGCAAAAAAAACAAATTGTGTTGAATTTATCCTTCCAAATGTAAAAAAGGTGAAAAGGGATATTATTTTAAACGGGGAGGTATTATACCCTGTGGATTCTACTGTTTTTCTTGGTTTGACACTAGATGAGAAGCTACAATGGGGGGCCCATGTTGCCACCACCGCTGCTAAGCTTAGTTCAGCTGCATATGCAGTTCGAAGAATAAGGCATCTCACCGATGAAGACACGGCTAGATTGGTTTATTTTAGCTACTTTCATAGCATTATGTCCTATGGAATTCTGCTATGGGGCAGGGCTGCAGATATAGAAACTATATTTATATTACAGAAAAGAGCCATACGCTCTATATATAATTTACGTGCTAGGGACTCACTAAGAGATCTCTTTAAGAATACTGGTATCCTCACAGTACCATCACAGTATATATTTAATAATATTTTATATGTACACAAAAACGCAGACTTACACACAAGAGTAGGAGATAGACACTGTTATGGCACAAGGAACCGAAATAAAATTGAAATGCCATTTTACCGGTTAGCTAAAGTTAAAAATTCATTTATGGGCCAAGGTATACTTTTTTACAACAGAATTCCTCATAGTATTAAAGAGTTTAGTAGTGCTAAATTTAAAAATTATGTAAAAAACGTATTAGTTCAGAGAGCCTATTACAGCATTAAGGAATATATGGAAGATAAAAACCCATGGAGGGTTGTCGCGTAAAAACCACAGGACAGTTCTTTGGCATATTATGATATATACGTACAGTTACTTACATATTTTGTAAAATTAAATTGTAATACTGAAATGATTTAAAAGAGCAACTATGGAGTTTCTTGCCGATTCTTCTCCATAGATACTGCTTTCCGAATCGGTGGTAAATGTTAAAAATATGTATTGACGTTTCAAAAGTGCTTCTCGAAGAAGTCTAATTGAATAAATAAATGTTTGAGTTTGAGTTTGAGTTTGAGTTTAAGTTATTTATGATTAACCTCACTTTTTGATTGTATTTTTCAATACACTAACACGTGGGTGGAATTATGGTATCAATTTTTTCTAATACTTGAATGTTGATTGTGGTATTTATTTTTCTGAAATTGTATTTAAAGTTAACCTCAGTTTTTGATTGAATTTTTTAAAACACCAACACGTGGGCGAGATCATGTTATTTATTTTTCAAGTTATTTAAGCTTAACCTCTGTCATAATATGTATATACTATGTGCGTCATTAATTTCTGACTGTTTCAAGATTTCGACATTAGGAATTTATATTTATTACCTCTATTGTTCGAACAAAAATAAGTTACCGCCTTTAAGAACTTGCCGACAATGTAAGTACAGTATTGTTTCTTTGAAAACATATTAGGAGTATACGATAATAAATCTATGACTCACGTTAACACGTGTTTGCTTGATTGGTGTTCAATTATGATTTTGTGAATTCAATATTTATATAAGAATAAAGCTCAAACTCTTTATGTCCAATCAAAATCCGCCTAAGTCGAAATCCTTTATAAGTTGAAAACTCTATATAACTCGAATTTTTTGGCGTCTCCCTTGGTCTTTTGAACTACCGCACGAGCTGAGCGAGCGAAGCGAGCGAGTCGCGGCAGTGGCCGGCGTAAATATTCAAATAGGTAGCGAGGAGCGAAGCGACGAGCATCTTAGGTTAACTTTTGAACTACCGTACGAGCCGAGCGATCGAAGCGAGCGAGTTGCAGCAGCGGCCGGTGTAAATATTTAAATAGGTAGCGAGGAGCGAAGCGACGAGCATCTTAGGTTAACTTTTGATTTTTGAACTACCGCACGAGCCGAGCGAGCGAAGCGAGCAAGTTTCAGCAGCGGCTGGTGTAAATATTTAAATAGGTAGCGAGGAGCGAAGCGACGAGCGTGTTAGACTAACGTATTTCTGTAATATTGTATACAAGCTGTGCCGCGCGGTTTCACCCGCGTGGCTATGCTCCTGTTGGTCTTAGCGTAATAATATATAGCCTATATTACTCGTGGATAATGTAGCTTTCGAATGGTGAAAGAATTTTTAAAATCGGTCCAGTAGTTTATGAGCCTATTCATTACAATCAATCAAACAAACAAACAAACAAAGTTTTCCTCTTTATAATATTAGTGTAGATAGTAAATTATTTTTTGAAAAATAAGGTCATAAAGAAGTTTCACTTCTTACGTGTGTACTCTAGTACACGCACACATTTTTTTTTAATACACAAACGATAAAGGATGTAAAATTTTATTTTTAAAAAGAACCTGAATAATTAAATTGTTTCTTTTGCTTAGTAAAAAAAATCCTGTATTAGGTGTACATCGACTAATTTCGTGTTGGGTTGCTACAATACGTTAAATTAGAGCGAAACGCGTCCGCACGCAGCCGGCTGAGGGGAAGTAGGGGGGAGTGGGGGGAGCAGTGGACACGCACCTTGGGCCCTTGGGCGCGTACACGTGGTGCAGCGCGGTGAAGTCGTCCACGTGCAGCGAGGGCGGGCGCGACGTGTTGGGGGGCCGCGAGCGGAACGCGTCCGGCTGAGGGGAAGTAGGGGGGAGTGGGGGGAGCAGTGGACACACTTACCGGCCGCCCTTGGGCGCGTACACGTGGTGCAGCGCGGT
>CAJQZM010029702.1:2286-12356 GCA_907164665.1 Colias nastes | reverse complement strand
ATACACTACTACAAACGCAAAAATTTCTCCAAGCTAATTTACCTGTAGTTTATTGCTACTATAAATGATATTGATATTGTTCTAAAAATCTAACTACGTAAGTATAAAAGGGTTGCACAGGAAAACAAACTGATTTTCAACTATTTTTACTCCGCAATTTTCCCGCTATTATTATGTAGTAAACTATGTGATAGCATTATTATAGGTGTGTCTGTACTCTGTGTAAATATAAATCATGAATATTTATTTATATGCTTTCTTTTTATAACTTTACTTATTGAATGTTTTGGTAAAATATTTGTTGCGTTTATATCATTGAACAGAATATATTAAAATGTATAACAACTTTTAAATTGAATGATATGACGCTTAAATAAGCACAAGGAAATAATAAATTTATTATTGTGATATAAGAGTATGAATTTTTTTTCTGCGAAGTGATTAATATTATTTACTATATTTTACAAATATTTGTGAAAAAATTGTATGTATGTCACGTAGCCATCTAGCATCCTTAACCAATTCTTCGTGAGTACCAAAACTACTTTGTTGAAATTTGCGGAAGCAAACAAATTATGTATAGCAATTAAAATAAATATATCACCATATTATATGTTATGTCTATTATTATTTTTAATGTAACCGGCCTACGAGATATTTATATTTTTTTCCTTTACTTCAAAACATATTATATTTATAAATCTATTCATAAATGTATGTACATAAAAGAAGACATCATAGAATCAATAAAATGAAAAGGCAATCCTAAATTCCTAAGGTATTAATATATTAATATCTACGTTATAAAGTGAAAAATTAGTATTCATCTATAAAAGTCGAATGAATGTAGAGCACTAAGCGATGTACACTTTTGTCAGTGGGTACTATTACTTCACTGACTCTACCTCAAAAACTTCGCTGGAACGTGACACGTGCTTGATAATAATATTATATTCATTTTTAGCGCCTTATTTATATTGTAGCAAGTTTTATGTTCTACTCGAAACTACTTATTTATAGAAGGTGTAGTGTGTAATGTATCATGTATGTTTTGTATGTGTGCGTCATACCTACTATATAGTCCTGGGGTTCTTCAGTTTAAGAGCACTTGTAATGGCAGTTGTAACAACAGTTCAATACATTATTATACACCCTACAGTCGAGTCAAGTGTTCAATTACCACCAAGCCATTGCATGGCGACCCTGCCAGTGCTGCCTCGCGGCAGTACTGAGCTATGGATCATTTTTGAAAAATAATATTTTAAAAAGTTAAAATTTAAACAAATAATTTTTATGCGTATTCGCAAATCGCAATGTACCAGATAGAAAATTTATCAATATTATAATAAAAAAAATCGACGAACGTGAATATGGAAATTAAGAACATAATTTATTCGACGAAGAAAGTTTTTTAAAACCAAAAAAAACTATGGAGATTTGGAATATCATCTATTTATGAAAAATTGTGAAATAAAATTGGAGATTTGGAAGGATGCAGCTGGAGCCGGGAGATCAGCCAGTGTGAATAGCAGACATTATCCCAAATTGACCAGAATCCCGAATGTCCCGAAATTCAAGAATCAAGAGTGACGACGGAATACAAGTTCAATTTCGTGAAAAAAAAAAGCTAAAAGTGAAATTTAAAGTTCAAGCAGTGTATTTTACATTAATGTAAGGTAAAGAATTATTTTAGTTAAAAGATCTATTTTTTTTTGTCAAAAACCATTATTATGTTATAATTATTTATTATACATAAATATATATAGCTATGTATAATCAAAGTACTTAGTAACAGATAATTCTATTAGTTCATTATTTGTTTTATAAAGCGCTACCAATCACAATGCATCGTTCTGTGCATTTTATAAAATGTTCGTAATGAAATACGATCTTGTCAATTCAATTGAGTGTGAAACTTTATTTTTTTTAATTAACATTTTGGATTCGGAGGATTTAACTACTTACTTTCATAAATAATAATTATTTTAACTAATAAAATGTAATTAAATTTATATTTCAATATTTCAAGATGATTTAGGTAAGCATAGATAATATAGGTATACGACCATATACGACCAATGAAGTATATTCTTATTTGATTAAATGAATTACCATGATAAATCTAGAAGAATAGAAGAAGAGAAAAAGTAAATATTTGTCGTTGTATGAGTACAAAAAAAAAATTACTCAGATTGTTTTTTTTATTAGGATATAGACGGAATCTTAGCTTGATCACCTAAGTTTTTCTTTTATATTCCTATCAAAAATTAAATAATGTGACATTTAAATTACTCGAAGAAATAAGAATTAATATTGTATGAAAAATAAAAATAAATTAATATGTAAGCCTGAGAGCTACAATTGAAAAGTGAAATGATATGATTTATTGTTAGAAACAAGGCAGGATACAAGACAGGCACGGAATCCTTGTAATTCTGATCATGATTAGGTCGAGCTACCACTCGTGAAGATAACTTGGACACATGGTATGAATAAAGGTATAAAATATATGATAATGTAATGATGTGTTAAAAGAACTGCCTCAATTAATGTTAATGTTATAAATAAATATATTTCTTGTATCTTGAATTATTGAATATAATAAGATGAATAATATAAAACACGACGGTGTTATCAATTATAATTATGATAAATATTAAGAGGGAAGATTACCCTAAATGAAATTGTGTATCTTGATATTGTTGTACGTATGAGGAAGTACATAAAGAATAAAATATATGAAGAAAATTGAATACAGATAATGATTATTATGTCGTTTCTAAGTATGATGTGTAAACTGTAAGCACATAAATAAACGTATTCTATGAGGATATATTGTAAGATTTATTGAAAGACAATTATGTATTATTTTACTCGGATATGACTATTAATTAATTACGGACTGTGACATTTTTAAATACGGATATGACGATGAAATATTTTCTAATATTGTATAATTTTTCAATTTTTTTTTCTTACTTTTGAAGTAAATTTAGATTTTTTTTTTAATCTATTAATATTCGTTACTATTTAGTGTGTAAGCCAATGTGTAAGCGTGTAGAATGTTCTTTTTTGGAGTTTTAAAAATAAGTAATTATTAATAAGTGGAAATCCATGCTATTGTTTTAATTTTAATTTTGATTTTATTTACTCGTTTATATGATAGGTATTAAGATATGTAACCAAAAACGAAGAAAAAATTTGCATTATATTCAGCTAAAAAAAAAATGTTAATTACTATTTTTTTTATTATTTTCTATGAGGGGAGATGTAGTGTGTAATGTATCATGTATGTTTTGTATGTGTGCGTCATACCTACTATATAGTCCTGGGGTTCTTCAGTTTAAGAGCAGTTGTAATAGCAGTTGTAAGTTGTAACAACAATTCAATACATTATAATACAAGCTTACAGTCAAGCAGTGTTTCAATTAACCACCAACCATTGCAAAGGCAGAATTTTTCTTAGTAATATTCGGGTGTAATGATAGCTAATTTTTCTGTATCAATGTATCATACAATCCTCAGAATAAATATCTATAAGTGACTTATATTATACTATCTTATTTATAATACTAATTACTATACTAATATCTGAAACCTTTGAAATCTACATATTATTATTACTATTGAATGGGATAAACTAGCGCAATCTATATTTAATTCTTTGAACTGTTATAACTTATCAGTTTATGTCGGTTCACTGTTAAGTAATTTTGTAATAACAATTATTATTAAATGGATAAAGCATACTTCTGCTTGTACATAGATGGCTTATAAGTTATAACAAGTTATCTTTTGATTTGTCGAATTGATGTACATAATTAGTTGGAAATCGATGAACATGTATGATCTTTATTCTTTAAAATAAAACAATACCAATTATTATCAATAATACAGACAATATTAGAAATTTCCTTTTTATACGTAAATGTCATGTTTTTTCACAAATTGTTAACTCAATTCCATTTCAAATAATTAGTGGACATATTCATCTTCAATATAATTCAAATAAAATGTTCGTTATCAACGCCCCGAGCTTTTGTTGTTTAACTCAAACTCAAACATTTAATTATTCAATTAGACTTCTTCTAGAAGCACTTTTGAAACGTCATTAGGTACATATTTTTAACATTTACCACCGATTCGGAAAGCAGTATCTACGGAGAAGAATCGGCAAGAAACTCCATAGTTGCCCTTTTTAATCATGTCAGTTTTACAATTTTACAAATTACATATGTAACATCATAATATATTATCATAATATGCCAAAGAACTGTCCTGTGGTTTTTACGCGACAACCCTCCATGGGTTTTTATCGTCCATATATTCCTTAATACTGTAATAGGCTCTCTGAACTAGTACATTTTTTATATAAGTTTTAAATTTAGAACTACTAAACTCTTTAATATTATAAGGAATTCTGTTGTAAAAGCGTATACCTTGACCCATAAATGAATTTTTAACTTTAGCTAGCCGGAAAAATGGCATTTCAATTTTATTTCTGTTTCTTGTGTCATAACAATGTCTATCTCCTACTTTTGTGTGTAAGTAAGCGTTATTGTGTACATATAAAATATTATTAAATATATACTGCGACGGTACAGTAAGGATACCAGTATTCTTAAAGAGATCTCTTAGTGAGTCTCGAGCACGCAAATTATATATAGAGCGTATGGCTCTTTTCTGTAATATAAATATAGTTTCTATATCTGCAGCCCTGCCCCATAGCAGAATTCCATAGGACATTATGCTATGAAAGTAGCTAAAGTAAACCAATCTAGCCGTTTCTTCATCGGTGAGATGCCTTATTCTTCTAACTGCATATGCAGCTGAGCTGAGCTTAGCAGCGGTGGTGGTAACATGGGCCCCCCATTGAAGCTTCTCATCTAATGTCAAACCAAGAAAAACAGTCGATTCCACAGGGTATAATACCTCCCCGTTTAAAATAATATTCCTTTTCACCTTTTTTTACATTTGGGAGGATAAATTCTACACAATTTGTTTTTTTTGTATTTAATAGTAAATTATTAGCATTAAACCAATTGGATATGCGTAAAAGAGCAGAGTTTACTTCGTCAACATTTGTGTCATGTCTATCCACATTAAATATTAATGAGGTGTCATCTGCAAACAGTACTATTTCACACATATCCTGCAAATAATAAGGTAGGTCATTAATATACACTAAGAACAAAAACGGTCCTAAGATAGATCCCTGCGGAACACCTATGTTAATCGGCGCACCGCGAGATTTCTCTCCATTAACGACAACGGTTTGTACCCTGTTTTGAAGATATGAAGCTATGAGATCCTGAGCTAAACCTTTGATACCATAAAAATTTAGTTTCCGTAATAGAGTGGAATGTTCTACACAGTCGAAAGCCTTAGAAAGGTCGCAGAATATCCCCAAAGCATTCTTTGAATTTTCCCATGCTTT
The DNA here is from genome assembly GCA_907164665.1 of Colias nastes. NCBI lineage: Eukaryota > Metazoa > Arthropoda > Insecta > Lepidoptera > Pieridae > Colias > Colias nastes. The sequence continues at coordinate 6,919 of CAJQZM010029702.1, read as the reverse complement.
GTATATATGTGACAAAAGAGCTACTCCGGCATCAGTGGTAGAGCGCCCCTTTGTGAAACCATACTGTTTGGCGTGCAGTAAACCATTTGATGCAAAGTGACTACTTAATTGGTTTAAAATTAGTTTCTCGAAGACTTTGCTCAAAGTTGGTAATATGGAAATTGGCCTATAGTTATTACTGTCTTCTTGGTCACCACTTTTAAATAAAGGAATAACTTTGCTAAACTTTAGTAAATCAGGGAATATACCACTGTCGCAACACTGATTAAATATAAACGCTAGTTGATTGGCAATGTTTTCTATGATATTATTTACTAAATTTACAGACATACCCCAGAGATCACATGTTTTTTTTAATTTAATGTTTTAAAAGTTTTAACAATTTCATCAGCAGTCACGTGTCGCAATTCAAATAATTTATTACACTCAGCAACGTGATCCCTCAATAAAGACTCTGCAAGCGCTGAAGACGAATTTAAATTCTTAGTTATACTAGCAGGGACACTACTAAAGAAATCTTCAAAAGCAAGCGCAACATCAGCACTTTTGTCAATGACCCTACCAGAATTGACAAGTTTTATGGTACTATCATTTGATTGGCTTTTGCCCATTTCACCATTAATAATTGTCCAAACCGTTTTAACTTTATTGTCAGAGTTGCGTATTTTATCTCTGACATACAAACTCTTGGCAGTGAAACAAACTTTTTTAAATGTTTTTGAATAATTTCTAACATAACTAAGAAATGACAAGTCTTTGTTATATTGTTTCATACCATATAACTCGTAAAGAACGTTCCTGCATCTGTGTATACTAGGAGTTGCCCATTGGCTGAATGGTAAATCCTTGGTAATAGTTGAAGATTTAATTTTAAATATTTTTTCATATTCACTATGAATGAACTTAAAAAGATTTGTAAACATTTCACAAGGATTTTTATGAAAGGATTGATCATTCAGGTCAGGCAGTTTATTATCAATATTATTTCTAAATGTATGAATGCCTTTTCTAGTTATAGGCCTAACATTAATTCTTTTAAATGTAGGTATGCAATCCCATTCAAAAACTACTTTCTGGCCACAGTGATCCGAAGTTAGCGTGTTGAGAATATATTTTTCTAAACATTTGCAATCACAGTATATATTATCAATACAAGTTGCAGAAGTAGGTGTTATTCGTGTGGGTTCATCAAAAAGTTTATACAGATTAAATGAATGAAACAAATTAACTATTCGTGTTGCCGTTTGTGTGTGTGAAAGTAAATCAATATTGAAATCACCACATACTATTACCTTCTTTTTACTCCTGCCTAAACGCTTTAATATTTCTTCCATGACTGTCTCAAACAAATTATAGTCACTGGAAGGAGGTCTGTATACGCAAACAATAATGTAACGCTCAAGCTCAACACAGGACAGTTCAATGGTGCGTTCTACAGAAAGGCTAACAATGTCAGTTCGTTCCTTGCATTTTAAACTATTGTGTACAAAAATAAGAGAACCTCCATGAATAGCATTTGTCCTAAAGTATATACTTTTTAATTTATAATTATCAATATTTATTAACAACTGACATTGTTTAAGCCAATGTTCTGTTACACAAAATATTTTAATTCTATTATGATTTAAAAATAATTCTATTTCTAATAATTTGCTAGCCAAGCCTTGAATATTTTGATGTACAATGGAAAAAGGCTGCTTAGCTGTTGTCTTACATACTAGTTTAAATCTAGCTTAGGGCTAGTTTGTCTGTCAACACTTAACCTAGGTTGATGTATATAATTACTACTACATAAAATTATAGTAGATCGATGGTCTGCTACTGAACATGTATCAGACTGGTTAATAATTTTATATGCTATTAACATAGCAAGTTCTCTCTTATATCTAGATGGCAGATACACTGTATTCTTTGTCAAACAAAAAGATTTTGTACAAGAATTTATGTCAAAATATATAAATGCATCACTATGATGATTTGTTAAGTTATATAATTTTAAGTTAATATTATAGATAAATCTATTTTGATTTTGTGTCAAACCAGGCAAATATGGTAATGTACACAAAATAAATTTGCATTTTGTCTCACTACTAATTTTCAACATTTTTTGAAATCCTATATCAATGTCATGTTTTTTTAAATTAAAACTATCTCCGTATAATATAATAACAATACTATTTTCATTAAAACTAAAATTATCTAACGAATTCATGATATATGTAAATGAACTATTAGGAGTGCAAAAATTGGTTACTTTATGCCCTAAGTTGTTAAGCAAAGCGCCAAAACCCTGACCTATATTATCTGACAACACAATAATTTCCTGAAAACTGTGTTTAAAACAAGGAAATAAATTTAGCCTTATGAAATTTACTGCGCAACCTTTGGTGTTATGAATCAGATTGTATATTGTATAATTATTCATCAGCACGTCATTTTTGATCTTTAAATTGAACTGTTAAGCTGTACCTAAAATGCAATATCCTTACTTGCTGTGTAATAAAAGTAGAGACTATTATTATTGGATATTTTTTTGGCTAATATCTGGATTATCCTATTAAATCATTATTAATTTCGCACCATCACGGTCTGAATTGTAAGTAATTGTATGTAATACTGTAACGACACCCCATTATAGTTTTAATGTATGTAAAAAAATAAAATGAGTAGGTAATCAAAAATATGCACTTTTTATTACCAACAGTTAACTTAGCGTGAACCTCAAAGAAAAATATCAGATAAACATTTTAAGATTTATATAACATATAGATTTCGCAATATTAGAATGATAGATAGATATATTACAATCTTGCCGTGACTATAAGAAAGCGGTCGAATGTCACGTAGAGGCGCTGCTCTGCGCATAATCACCGAAAACAAAAGCTGTCATCTTATCTTCCTATCTTGTTTTATCATTTTGCGCACACTTGATTACACAACTCTTGTTTCTTGAAAAAATATTTGATTATTTTACCTTTTACTGTGTTTTTAGTTTATTTGTATTTTCTAAACATAATTACACGTCATCAATTTATAAAAAATCATTTTATTTAATTTTAACAAAATGGCCGTGACTTCAATTATTACAACTGTACATATTTTTTTATAAAATGTTGTCTTCATCGTCTTTCTTTCCTACACGTGCATACAAGAAATGTTATGATCGTCTTTATTCATGATGATGACTAAATATTATGTTAGAATTAGTTATAAGTTTTATAGATAGACATAGGTACAGAAATTCTAATCTTTATTTAATTTCAATTCATAATGCAGAAAACAAATGCCGATTTTTCATTTTTAAACAAGCTAATTAATAATTTAAAATTCTTGTTTTTAGATATAGGACTGATCTATTTAGATGGAGCAGTAAAAGAAAGAGAAACTTTCATATTTGAAAGTGGTAAAAAATAGGAGTGTATTTAAAATAGACCATACCTATGAAGAAGTAACTCTTCATATGGAAACAATCGATGCTACACCTATTGTCGACCGCTTAAGGAATTGAAGAATGCACTTTGTTCTTAGTAATTTAAACAGTTTTATCTTTATAGGTACATAATAAATGTTTAATAAACTGTAGCAAACGATCATTTTCTCATTTTTATTTTTCTGTCTTTTTTTTCTATATATATCGTTCCTTTCTATCATTTTATCTATTTAAATAATTCTAACGTCCGAACCTACAAATTAATAAAAGAAAAAACAAGTGGTTGGAAAAAGTTATTTATTATTTAACAAACCGGAAAAATTATAATATAACTTTAAAAATACTAACAGCATAACATTAGGTTATAGGTATCAAATTGAAATGGAACCTTAAGAGAACCTTAATATAAATTATTAGGAATCATAATAATTGATACCTAACATTTATGCAGTCAGTAAAAAATACAATGAAATAGTCATCTTAATAAATATCAGATAATAAAATCAAAACGTAGACGCTCTACAAAAACGAGGAGCATCCAGCATTCATGTTTCAGACACAGAATTGAGACACATTGAACACAGAAATTTACAAAATTGAGTTAATCTTTACCAATATTATAAATACGAATGTGTGTTTGTTTGTCTTTCTTTCACGTCGCAACGAAGTGAAAGTGAAGTACTCGTATTTTAACTAGGTACCTCTAGACACTAAAATATTCAATTTTCCAATTTTCCTTCCGTATGAGACGGTTTTCCTACATGCAATTTTACTTTTTTTTTGCTCTGGCATCACAAATGAAAAGTTCAATTTAATTTATCTTTATTATAAACATTTATAATATTCAACGGTAGTTTAACAATTAGTAAGTACACGGTTTTAATTCTTTTCGGTATATTATATGATGAAAATATTGTGATAGTTTCTCTTTAAGAGAAAGGAAGGACAATAATAATATATTTGTTAGTAAGAAGTAAGAATTTATAATGAATATTATTAGAAATAGAAAGACATTATTAGACAAGTTTTGTACGGAAGGAAGGACTGAATGTTTAAAAATACACACATTTTTGTTTATTTAACAATGGTTACACACAATAAAAATAATTACATCACTATAAATAGAATAAGTACCTACCTTTAATTCTATTGACAACTAACGATATTCTCTGGCTTCACCCGGGATGAGTAATAACAATAAAA
>CAJQZM010029694.1:0-10257 GCA_907164665.1 Colias nastes | reverse complement strand
GCCAGTCGAGTAGACTGGTCGAGGATCCTCCCTTTTTCGATGGAGGAATTCCACCTTCCTTCCTCCACAAGTCAATATCGTATCGACTTAAACTAACTGATATAGCTGATATTATTTGTGAAACTGAATGTCGAGTCTATCTAATTAAAGGTATTATATTCCACTTGCGATATAAGATAATCTTTAATATATAAATAGTTATTTAAAGATAATTTAACTGGGTTTCATTACATTTTTTCTCAAATAAAAAAGCCTATAAATAATCTTACATCAAAATTTCTCCAAAGAGACTTCACGTAGATATAAAATTTACCATCATATTATATTGTGAAACGCTTGAACCAAGTTTGAATGTTTTGTCTAACTCGCCAAGACTAAACAACTAAAATAATTTGGCCCATTCCTCAACAGTCTACAATCTACATACATACTATCACTGCCACTTAATTCACACTGTCATTATTTCGCATTTCGCCAATTTACGGCGCATCTACACTATAAGTAACGAGTCAACGATGGGTTTTCCAATAAAAACATGTTCCTATGTTCCTAACTGAAACTCGAAGGTTCTAGAACATAAACAGTTAACCATACAATGAGAGAACTTGTCAGTTTTACAGGCAGTTCACAATTTATTACCAATATGTCTCTCAAACATTTACTGTTACTACATGCTCTGCGGATTGCCATACTCTGTAGTGTAAGAGCTAGAGACAAAAATTTAAAATAAATAAAGTATGAAAAATTTGCTGATGGAAGTTTGGACTATCATTTTACATAACTCATTTTTTATCAATTGCTTTTCGTTAGTTCCGCTAAAACTCGGGAACGGTTATACCGATAAAGTTGATTTTGGTATTGAAATGTTGGTCATAGTCCAGGTATAAACGGTAAAAACAATAAAAAAGTAACGGGTGACACGCAGTTCACCGGGTCATCTAGTAATCAATACAAAACATACGCCATACGTCGGCAAATATGAAAAATTGACAAGCATAAACAACAACCGATTAAAATAGAAACAAATGAATAGATATATCGATAGTTACACGATATATAACCGATATCCCATCAGTCCCATCCTGACCATGGACCACGCAACTGTATCCGTGCCTCTGAATTTAATTAAAAACATCGGTCTTGGTAAGAAGCTTCAGGTTTTGTAATTAATCCCACATGTATTCATTAAAATTCTAAGGTGTCTTTAATTAAAATAAAATAATTGATTTACATACATAAACATTAATAATATGAATAAAGCAATTTTCATTTTCCATAAAAGAAATTATAATATATAAAATAAACATAGTTGTTTTTAAAAGCATTAGTCCAATTACTGTACAATTTTTTTAATTATAAATATTTTATTTTTCAATAATACCATGATAATATCCTTATTAGAAACAGGAGAGTTTTCATACTTTTTTCAACAGTAACTATGTCTATTGGTAAACTTCTGAAATATCTTGAAATTATTCAATTACACTAATAAAAAGATCACCAGCTCTTTGAACAAATCTGTGACTATTTTCCGGGTCTACGAACAACAACGGTTATTTTATAGATAATTGAGAAATACGTTATCTCTGCTTTAGTGCTCAATTAAATCGAACGTTCGCTTCAATTTATGTTCCGGCCGTTTCAATCATAACCGTATTAGTTAGATAAGTGTGACGAGTTAAAATCTGTTAAAATTGCATCGAATTCGTTGATTGCGGAAATTGGATAGCTGAAAATAAAGTGAAACGTTTGCAGTTGCAAATAAAATTACACTCGGTATTAAAAAAACTGTATTGGAGGGACAATTGACATTGCTGTCATCTGTCAACATAAAAAAAAACAAATGACACTTTCGTTCTAAATTCATAATCCTTTTTTCGATGTTTTTTACGAGTGACATTAAAAAACGTTGGCTTGATGGGTGGCTTAACAACTCTATAGAACTTTTTAAATATTTTACTTTGAATTTTCTTACATTGTTATTTTAAAATATGAACGGTTAATAAAGAATACAGAAATAAATATGAATGAATTACGTTGTACGGCTTTGTATTGTTTTAGGAGAGAATAAGGAAGGAAGGGTATAATTACCCATTGAGTTAAATTATATCTAAATCATAAATGACATCAAGGGTTTTCATATTTTGTTTATGGTAATATTTCGTGCTTGTTTTAATAATACAATAATATGGAAATAGTGATAATAATGATTTTACTGCGATTGTTTTTAACATGTTTTCGAACACTCACATTTACCTTTTTTTTTATAGTGGGGAAATCTTCCAAAGATACCCACGGCCCCCGGGAAGGAGCCGTGGGTTATGTCGGATTCTTACCGACTAAAACACTCACATTTACCTACTCAGAAGCTATAATTACATACCTAACATATTGATCATATTAAACTAGGTAGGTAGGTACTTAAAATAAGCGAAATTATGAATTTATAAATGTACATAAGTAATCAAGGATAAAAAATGAGACAAATTCCTACAAATATTAAAATTAAAAGCAAATATCACAAACGACATAGCAACCGAGCCATAATACGAAACTTAATGAAAAACGGAGACCTAAAAATACAGAAACGAAATAAGTAGAATACGTTCGTCCCACGTACGATTTTATTTTCTACTAGCTTCCGCCCACGACTTTGTACGTGCATCCCCGTTTTTCCCCGTTCCCGCAAGACTTTCGGGAAATCTTTTCTTAGCGGATGCCTACGTCCTAACATCTACCTGCATGCCAAATTTCAGCCCGATACGTCCAGTGGTTTGGGCTGTGCGTTGATAGATCACTATATCAGTCACCTTTGAGTTTTATATATGTATATAGATTTTCTCCAACTGTATTTGTCGTTAAGAGTCTTGCTATCGGGTAAATACAAATTCACCATATTTCCAACATTCGGTTGGACTTCTCTTTGTAATTGCGATGTCTCCTGCATCTGTCATACGTAAAGCTGGATTATCTGTGGCTACTTCGATACAAACAAGTTTAAAGCATGCTTGTTAAGAAGCTTCTTTGCAGTCTATTTATGAGTTTGTTAGAATGTCTGTTCTGAGCTCATATTTTCAACTTACGTCAGTTAAAGTGAGGTTGTTTTAATTTAAAACCATAGACACGTCTTCCAAATCTTCGTTCAAAATTTAAATTAGAAGTGATTTCATAACGCCTGTTTATAAATGAAAATTAAAAAGACAAAATAAGATGTCGTTATGTTTTAATTACAGTAAAAGCATCAGGTACTTTAACGATGTTTACGATAACAAAAGAGAGCAGTAAAAAAAACTACAGAACAAAACTTTTATTACGACCTCAGGAAGTGTAACTGTTATTAGATCTTGACAGATGGCCTGTTGAAATGTCTGCTCATAAAGTTCATTCAATGTTACTTTTAACAACATTTGTAGAGTTAAAAAGCTGCTTCAATAAGATAGATATGATTTAAAGTACGGTTATAGTTCTCTCGTCCCTACCACAGTCGATGTTCAAAAATTAAAATAAATCATATTACTAAATCCTTTTCTGCTCATCAAATTATGCAGTCAGTTTATGTTTATCTTTATTATCTGTAGATGGAACCAACAGTCATCACAGAGCTAACAATTTGAAGCACATTTCCATAAAACCCGCACTAGATTGCGAAATTCCCTACAACGAAGCAAAGCTTAGCGTTTGTTTCCCACACAAGAAGTCCATTAGCATTCTATGCTGATTTTTCTCAATAGCAGTACGATATCTCCCTCTGTTAGTCGGTTGCTTATCTTCAAACAATTCGCGGGTTCACAGATCAAAGCGCACATGTATCGAGGCTAAAACTACATTATCGACGAATCGCAACGCAAATAAATAAATCCTAGGTCGTGACGCGATATTTTATCGTGCATATTCTATCGTAGAATCACGAGTGTGCTGCGCTTTGGATTTTATATAAATTCCACAATAAATAACATTTTGGAAGTAAATAAATCTGTGTAAATAGTAACTAGATACGGTCCGTGTTTGAGTGCATGATTGCAATGTTCGCTTGAGTTATTGCTGTTGGAAAATATTCCTTTTACGCCGTGTTGGGTTTTATATCTCGGAAAATATTGGCTATTCGTAATGTCGTGTATCTATACTTTATTTTGCATTAAGTTTATTAAAAATGGTAAGAGGAACTTCCTCTGAGGAAGTCTGTGTCCTTGCAGAGGAAAAATAGGGCAATGATAATGATTCAGTTATTGTTTTTTATGCTAAATGCTAATTTAATTATTTTGGACCAGCATTTTTCGGAATTGTGTTTTTAAATAAGACAGAGATTTGGGATCGAATAGGATGGAAACTAAAAGTTTCTACAACAATTGAGACAGTTTAGTCAAGTTTTACAAAATACCCATACTTAGCCCATAGCCAAATTTAATTTAAGGCGTTTTGTAAAATAATCACTTTAAACTGCGACCGTTTTATCATAGACTTTTAGACTAAGAATGAACATGAACCATTTTACAACAGCATCGATTACCACACAACAAAAGGAAGAAAATAAAATATTACCGAGGTAAAAGCTAGCTCAGAATAAATAGCGGAATCATTTACATGCACTCTAAGCTATAATTCAGTTCTATAAATAACTGGCGATACTTCACACGTCCTCGTTACCGTCAATTCCCATACGAAATTATGTTTAAGCAAAGTCTAATGGCACTATATTTGTTAACAGTCAGGTTTGAACATGTAAGGCTATATTTAGAAGCCTGCGTCTGACTCAGAAGGCACCTGGGAAAGGTTTTACGTTGCAACTTTTTGCTATTAGCTCGGAACTTTTGTTTGTTGATTTATATTTTTGTTACGTACAACACATTAAGAGTAAGAATACAGGTGCCTGAATAATGATATTTCATTTGGATTCTTCTTTTAAACAGTCATTTTCGCCAATAATTGAAACGTCGAACGAAATGCATTTATTATCTGTATTCTATTTGATAGACTTATTTCTGTATTGGTTACAAAACCACCGTTACAAAGTTACTATAATAACATATTATCTTAAATAAGAGTATGCAAATTCTTACATAAAACGCAGCTTATAGAATCCAGCTAGGTTAGTATAAGATACTGATTGATCGGCCGCCTCCGAGCCGCCGCGGCCGATGTGGCAGAAATAAAAGCGTAAAAGAGCGGATAAGTGGGTGTAAGCCGTGATAAATGTTATAAACTTCGCCAATATTACTTCTTTACAACAACGTCTTTAGTTTGCTAGCTGATTGGATTTATTATACTGTGTTATGTGTACGTTTTAAGGGATTGGTTGACTTAATTATTTAGACTGTATTGTTCAAAAAGTTGCAGTTCCTACTATTATTATCTGTCTAAATAACTTAAGTAATTTAACGCATCGTTATCATTAAAAACGTAAAACAATGCAAAATATAATAGATAAGTAGATGGATAAGTAGTAATGATGATATACATTATACCTTCATATTCAATTCTCATAACATAAGGCGCTTTCTATTTTATCAGACGATAATTATCCTACTAATATTATAAATGCGAAAGTTTGTGAGGATGTGTGTGTGTGTGTTTGTTACCGCAAATACTACTGAACCGATTACAATGAAATTAAACACACTTTTAGAGGGTAACTTGGATTAACACATAAGATAGGCTTTATCCCGGAAATCCCATGAGAACGGGAACAATGCGGATTTTTCTTTGAAAACGCGGGCGAAGCCGCGGGCGGCTAGCTTTCCGCCCGCGCTTCGCCGCCTTATTCGCCGCCGCTGCTTCGCCGCTTTATTTAATATTATTAAGTTTCTACTTTCAATACTACTTCTACAAGTAGGTAAATATTTCGCGGAAGTGATAGTTTATATTACAGCTTTAGCCATGTCATTTATTATAACGAATAAGTTCTTATTGCAAAAGTTTTCTCTTTCTATTGATATGTGTTTTGTGCAAATAGTTTTCCTTTCCATTTATTCTTATTAAGAAGAAGGATTGTTCTCAAGTATAAATGTATGTTTGTAACTCTTTTCGTTAATAGTTGTACGGATTCTGATGAGAATTTGGACATACTGTTTATGGTTGAAGTTACACATACATTTTTTACCTCAATTGAATCTAGGCGAAGTCAAGTAGCTAAGTGGATATAATAAATTAGTTAATTGCAATAAAAACTGGTTACGGATTTAAGTCATTGACATTTTATGACATGACTTGTTATAGTATTTGTTTCAATCCGTTTGTTCTAGGTTACCGCAATTATTAATTTTGTACAATGTTAATAGTTCAGGATCCATCGCCCATTTTTGCAAGTGACTACTATCAAGCTGATTTTCCGTGAGTAGCTTTATTTTGATGAGACGCCCAATAATTTCGTGTACGAAACTCTCGATTGTGGTAGCTAACAGAGATAACAAGGATAAAAATTTTTGATTTGATGGTTCTCAAATATTTACTACGCAATTTGTAGGACAATATGTCTGTTGAATTATATAAACATTAACTAAGTGAAAACAAAAAAATCAGCTTGTTAGTAATCATTTATGATGACCTCGTTATCGATACACTTTGGAAAGGGGGACTCTTTGAACAAACCATAGATTTTGTAGGACAAATATTTTTTCGAATAATTTAGATAATTATCTTGAGATTGAACAAAAAAAAAATTCAGTTAGTAATAAATATTTGAGAACCATCAAATCAAAAAATTTTATCCTTGTTATCTCTGTTAGCTACCACAATCGAGAGTTTCGTACACGAAATTATTGGGCGTCTCATCAAAATAAAGCTACAAACGGAAAATTAGCTTGATAGTAGTCACTTGCAAAAATGGGCGATGGATCCTGAACTATAATGATTTAGACTCAAAAATTTAGAAGAACTGTCTAGAGAATTCATGCCTCTATTTTATCAATATAAGTGTTATTTTTTTGTTGAAAAAATTATTTATATTATGTATTATTTTTTCAAGAGCATACCTACAGTTGTCGATGCCCTATTGCGCTCAGTAACCTATTACCGAAAAGTGTAGTATTTTTATTTCTGTAAGATCTAAATCTATAAACACACAGCATACATATTTACTACAAGTATTAAGTGTCGTGTAAATAGTCTATTCTTATCTTTTTATACTCTTACGGCGTGCCACACCTTCCGCCGCATGAGGTTAGAATACTTATGCGGGTAAGGGAGCATTTCGTTGTGAATACATCGGTTCAAAGGGTGTACGGACCGATACGGCCATTGTCGATTTTATATTGCGAACCTGGTTTACGAGTTTAGGCGAATGCAGTATTTATTGAGTTATTGTGAAAATGTTTTATGTGATATAAATAGCAACATGTGATGGAGTTCAATGTACGTTTATTTGATAGGTAGGTATGTTTAACACATAGTTTAACATATACTAATATTATAAAGCTGAAGAGTTTGTTTGAAGGCGCTAATCTCAGGAACTACTGGTCCGATTTGAAAAATTCTTTCGGTGTTAGATAGCCCATTTATCGAGGCTATAGGCAATATATCATTGCGCTAAGACCAACAGGAGCGGAGCAATACGAGTGAAACCGCGGGGCACAGCTAGTGTGATATAAATAGCAACATGTAATGTACGTGTATGTGTTCAATGTACGTTTATTTGATATGTTTAAAGTTATTTAATGAGCATATGTGGGAAGTGAAGCGATTTTATTTGAAGTTCAGTGATGTGTTTTTCAAGGGACGAATCTTGTTTGATTTTGTGTATCTGTTTCAATAATTTTAGTGTTTAATAAACAATAACACGTTTTGTACTTTAACAGATTCGTATCGTGAGCTTTCAATAAAATGTATGTATTTATGTTAATCCGTAAAAGCCTTTTAAATCAAGCTACTTATTTTAATATTTGTTTAATATTATATAAATAATTGCTTCCGGAAAGTTCAAGTGTATGTATTTATGAAACATGATGCAAATTTTTTATTTCATATGTTAATATGCTAATTGTATCCGTGCGAAGACGTTGGGGTTATTTTGCATAATTAAGTCAAGATATAAATAAATTCGAAATAAAATCAAAAGCATTAAGCTAACATAGTTAGCTAAAACTTACGGAATAGCGTTAAAATACATGCTATCCATCTATCTTAATGTTCTATAGCTGCCTTTTCATCAAACTTTTTGATTTTCCGCTAGAAATCCGTATACATGGCACTATTTTACCTCAAAGCGTAGAATAAGAATTTTTATTACGAAATTCATTCAGGAAAAGTTATCTTGAGGAAATTGTGGAGGTGCGGCAAACATTGTTTTTGTTTAGTTTTATTACAGAACGCAAAGAAGCGTTTTTAATGAAAAGCCGTTTTTCCGACCCATTCAGCAACTAGTGGCCGTTTCCGCGAAACAATATACCCTTAAAAAGTTTGGAAAATCCAAAAGTGCACGCCTCATAATCTCAGTCGATATTTTTTTTTGTTTATTTAATAACAATTAAACCACATCGAATCAGACCCTGAAAAATGAAAGGGTTCAATTCCTGAGCATACTCAAGCGTAAGAGAAAAAAAAAGACTCGATTAGTAAAGTATTTCGGTCGCTATCGTGTTAACAAGAAAATCCTCCGCACATACAGACACACGGACGTCCAAGACAGAACTTTTTTAAACTGTTTTTTAACTAGTTTAAATAACAAAAATGACATCAAAAATATCATGAATGTTAAAAATAGTGTTTTTTCTTAATATGTGTGTGTATGTATTATCTTACAAGTGCAATGTATGATACATAAAGACATTTTAAGTTTGAAAAATCAGATGTTTTGCGCGAAGTGACAGTAGTACCCACCTCAACAGTGGCGTGCCTAGGGTGTAAGGACTGGGCAAGCCCTTAAATTTTTCAAAGTGTTTGATGGGTAGTGGGTACCCTTTTCATGAATAAGATACCTACCTAGGTATACTGTGTAATTATGTTCGTTATAAAACTTATAAAAAAACGTGAACATATTACATACCGAATCAAATCTTTTAAATTTTCACGCGCGCCCGCAAACAGTTGAGTCAAACGTTTATCATTAAAATCGATAAATTATATAAAACTGTATGACATTATATTATTAATAAAATTGTACAGATCATATTTTATATTCTAATTCAAAACGCCAATCTTTCTGAAGGAAAGATTTTATAACATCGGAATTATAGAAAGTAGGTGTTTGTTTTAGAATTCGATTACCTAACAGCTCCTTTTCTATGGCAATTATTGATACCTAATACAGAAAGGCGTTCTTGGCCAAGTAAATACACAAGTATTTCTTAATAATTAATACGTACCTAATACCTATGAATACGATTTAACGATGAGAAAGCACGCTCCGTGGAAGAACTATTTACTAGCAGGAATCGTAACTACCAAAATATGTGCAAGTTTCAACAGCTGGGGAAAGGCTTCTTCTAAGCAATTCTCATTCATGAAATCGTTCGTAAACATTACAATTAAAATTTCGTTTATGTGACTTACTAGTTTCGGTAATGCACAAATCGGGAGTTGGTTTTGATGAAGAAATTAATTGTTTTTCAGTAAAGTTTAATGATTTTACCTTTCCCCCGCTGAGCACAAAGCAAACCATCACAATTTACAACACAATCTGCTGTCGCGACACTTATTTTACCACAAAATTCGAAAAACTTAACCTAAATTACACCAGTATAATCACCCGCTCAAACAAACTATAATAAAATTTAACAATAATATTCACGACGTTCGTTCGCGCAATCGTAACTATCTTCACACTGTTAAAGCCGGGCTTTTTTTCCCATATTAATTGCTATAGAGTTCTATAGCTAGGTATGTATCTACTCCGACGAAATTTCATACGTTAGAAGAGATGAGCGCAAAGCCCGGTAAAAGCCCACAGGTGCAAGCGAGACACCGCACTGTTTATAATCCATCCAATTTAGGTTGTAACGTCCAAATAAAAGGTACGACCTTATTCCGATAGGAAGAAGGATGAAATTAAAAAGTTTACTCGAATTCGTCATTGTTTTATGCTAGGCGTATTATATATTATATTGTAGGTGTTTTCATTGCATTCGGAGCAGATTATGAATTGCTCATTGCGCGCGAATATTCAAACGTGAATATGGGTATTTTCCTGTCTCGTAGCGAATTTCTAAGGCAAGCCGGGCTTTTCGGCTTGTATGAACGTACCGCCACTGCACCTCAACGCTTCGCTTATGAGGCGTGCAATACGCAATTGTAGTCATTTTAAGCAGTAGAAACAGTTATTTCTGC
>CAJQZM010029687.1:0-10161 GCA_907164665.1 Colias nastes | reverse complement strand
GGCGTGGACGACGGCTCCACAGAGCGCGTGTTGGTCGCGGCGCGGTCTCGCTGCGGGAGACAGTCGCGCCAGTCGGAGCACGCGCAGATCGCGCAGGCTCATAACGCTCTGTCGCCCACTACTACGCATTTATCTACGTCCACTATACAGCATATGATTGGTGAGATTTTTTTTTGACGTGACAACGTCTTATAATTCGATAGAGCCGGCTGCACGCACGAAAAAACATGACTCATGCGGCGTTATCTCGCTCTGAGGCGTTCCATGTAAGGCTTGAAGTGCGAGCGAGAGCGCGGAACGAGCGACAAAGAAGCATAATCGGACGTTATCACGTTCAACTATCGTCAGTAAACCGACTTTACAGACAACCAATTTTTGTGATTTGATGTGGTCTATTGACAAAGACTTTTTTTTTAGTCAACTACTTTTTATGTAATTAAAATTTTCCTGTAACGGTAAATGCTCTTGCTCTAGCTCTAGTTCTATGTTCGTTTGAATTTACATCAAACGAACATAGAACTAGAGCACCGTAATGTTTCGTATATTTAAGTAGAGATAAACTACGATAACATGGCGCGCCCCTCCAAATTACTGTTTCAATGTGTGTAGTGACATCCTTACGAAGGAGTTTGTATGTAGTTGTACGTATTCGTCTTTACTCGTACAGTACTCGTAATATCTCACTTATTACCAGATTTGTTGGTCAACTAATCATAAGTTGCCGAGCGCCCAAGACAACGCACGTGTCGTTTTCATAGAATACGTCAGTGCAGCGCCATTACTAATAATAATGAGCGATTAGAGCGTGACTAGTCGAGCAACAAATCCGTGGATTTGTTTTTGTTTGACGGCCGTCTCATTACGCACACATGCGTTGTGAATCTTGGTGGTGCATTGTAAATACTTTCACAAATACTTTCAAACGTTTTGAATTTTGGAGGGGCGCGCCATGTTATCGTAGTTTATCTCTAATTATAATTTAGATAGTTATAACCTATACCGACTGATGATATCGATGTCGTAGTAAATATTTTCTGTTTTGCCACACCATATGTTTGTCACGCGCGCCCATATTATTAGTACAAATACGCTACTCGCGTTCTGTATAAAAAAAATGTGTGATGCTCTTCTATCTGCTTTCATAGAAAAGTGAACAGTAAACTACAACTCTATTTTTTTCACAGGTGACTGTGTAAACGCGATAGTGAAATGGCACTATCAGTCTAAACGGGATAAAGACGCGAATTCACTCAGCGTGCTTCTATGTGGTGAAAATGGCTTGGTCAAATGTCTGGAACAAGCATTTCTTTGTGGATTCAAATCGGCGAGACTGTTTGGAAAGAATCTCTTTATTTGGGACTATTTTAGTAAGTTGATACATTATATTATACTCTCATAGTTATAATATTAGCGCTTGCAAATTCTGACATTCAATATTGAACTTTATGTCCTCTAATATTAATGAAAAAATCGATTTTTACAGCTAGAGTAAAAGACGAGTTCAAAATGAGTTTATGCGATGAAGGAAATATGCAATCGAATAAAAGCTGTGGCGTAGCGTATAACTGCAGACAGGACCAGGAACACAGAGCTATTTGGAGATGTTACTGTCATCTCATGGATGAGATAAATAGTGTGGGTCGCACTTTGGGTAAAGATGGCAAGTTCCAGCTATTTGTCTGCCTTAGTTTACGGTGAGTTGATTAAAAAACTATTGACAAAACATAATGTAATTATTTAATATAATAATATTAATTATATAATAACATTAATCAAAACATTATAAATTATTAATTATAGAAAAGCAATTATTATATGGAGACTGGTCCTTCGAGTCCGTATGAAAACTAAATAACAAATAAATATACCTATGTTTATGAACAAGATAAAAAGATAATGTTTTGATTGTTGTTTGTGATATTCTTATAAATAAAATTTCAGTGAGCACTGGCTTCATAGAATGCTAGTTCCGATGTCGATGACCCGCGTCACCGCCGAGATGTACGAAGAACAAAGCTTTCTGCGCAAACGGGGCTTGCTCACATTCCTCAGGCAAATACTCGAACCTCTCGACGAGTTCGATATCGTTCTGGAAAACTCCTTAACTCAAGGCATTTAATTCAAACACAAGGGGCATTTTATAAATGACAAAGTTTATACACGTATGGTTCAATGAAATTTTGACAAAACTCGAAAGTTGATCTAATGTAATAGTTATTAAAGTTGCATTTCCACTGCCCATATTAGCTCTCGCTCGTACTTGATTAATATAAATTATTATTAGTGTTATTCAGAATTGCTAGAAATCGTTTAGTGATACGGATAAAATTGAATGAAGTATAGTCGTGTCGGGCTCTCAAATATTCCTAACATGACATTATTTATATTTTTCGTACTCCAAGATTAGATTATATTTGTGAATGTCGTAGTTTCGTTGGTTGGAAAGTAATATAGTTCTTAAGTTGGTGTCTTTCTGTTTGACATCCATGTGAACTAATATGATCTAAACTAAATACTCGAAATCAAAAGATATTCTTTTATTGAATACTCATAGTAGATGTAGTTCCATTTACTACGATTAAACTCTAAAGTTATGAATTGCTAAATCACGTTATTTTTCAGGGTAAGTAATTTGTTTTTGAATATTTTATTGTTGTTTTTTGTTACTTGCCATGTATCCAAAGATTTTTGCATTATATATATTTTTTTGTTATTGATTGAAGTGCGCGTTATTGTTTAGAATTAGTGAACCTCGATGTGACTAGGTTTTATTAGAGTTCGGAGTAGAATTAGTCATCATTAATTTATCAATAGTGTTCGTTAAGTATTATTTTTATATAAGTTTTAGGCAATTTTAAGAGCCCCTGCCAAATAATTATATACTTACATATATTATATTATTAAGGAACTATGATTATACCATACTTTTGGTGAAATTATCAATACTCAACATGCACTTACACTCGCACAAAATTTTATCATCGATGTTATGAACATAACTTTAACAACGTAAGTTGCCTTTTACTAACAACTCTTAATTTTGCCAATTAAATCGTCATTATTTCTATTCGTCCATACAAAATCTTTCTCTTTTCCCATGACTGGAATTTAAATATAATTAAAGTCCATTGCATAAGTGTATGCATAAAGTATAGTAACATACAATAAGGATATTAAATTGTATGTCTGTAGTATAGCGGGTGTGCTTTGAAATTTATTTTTTCTTAAAGTTATTGATGTACGCTAATGAAATATGTATGGTACTATTATACTGAAAAAGTAAACTAACTTTATAATTATAATTCTCATATCAACTGAGTGTATCAACTAATAAGCTTTGGTCATTGAGGTACTATGTACTAAGTACTAGAGAGGCCATCGCTACTACACTCCGTAACACGAGCACGAGGCAAAAGTCACAAGCTCATATTTTAGTCTGTGCCGGACTGTGCCTCCCGCTTGCCGCGTCAACACGTGTTATTACTCTGTTCAATTCACTTGTGTGTGATGAGATATTGTTTTAACAGTTCCTATAATACAAACAAAGCCCGAGGAGTGACTTTTCACCAGTAAGTTTCCTTATTATCAGTAAGTCACGTATTTTACTAATATTGTATCATTTTGCGATAAATCACCACGCGTTCTGCGTTTCGCGCCATTTTCATAGACTAACACATTTCTGTACGCACAGACGTGACACTATCGTTGAGTGTTAAAAAAATGTAACTGGATTTTTTAACTTTGAATACTTATATATAGGTAATATAATATATACTAAAAAAATATTACCATGGTGTAGTACCTAAATATTAATACTTTTACCCGACTACGCAAAGTGAAACGGTAGGTTATATTAATTAATATTTATTTATTTATTTTTATTTATTAAAAAAAGGTTCATCAACAGTTGTTACATACGTATCTTTCGCGTTAAACAGTTACAATAGGATTTATAAATTATTATGCACAACAATTACAGATGAAAACAACATTCACAGAAACTAATAATAAATTAGGCGATATCTATACAATTATTAATTAAACAAAAAAAGAAATGTGTGTGCTCTTATCATTAAAGGAGTATTTGTAAATTTAACCCAACATTCACTGAATCAGCCATCAACATTGAATCATCGTATCCATTTAATTAGAGCTATTATAAACCAATACTCCAAAATTCTATTACATCATGAAGCAAAAACTGATAAAACTATTGATTACTACACAAAACGACAAAAGCTTAATAAACTGGTGATATTTAAAGGAAATTAAAATACATAGTTTAATATAAAATCCTCTTTTTATTAATTCCCTAGTATCAGTACCACCAGATAGTACCGAGTAAACAGATTGCACAATGTGTCGCATCTGCGCGCATTGCTTAATCTTTGAACTCGAAGCCACGCCCCGCTCGTCTCGCACGTACCCCACCACATCGGCCGTGCGCAATGTTTTTGTTTGGACTTTTGAATAGCCACTCTAGTACGTAGTACATAGTACCTCAATGGCTTTGGTGTTACATTTATTAGAAAAATGTATAACTGTTTGCACAATTTACTTTAGGTATTCGCCTATCTTTCAATTATCATCGATATTATGTATTACTATATTATGGCGACTATAATAATATTAAGTACTTGTGTAATTAATTTCTTGAATTAAATCTTCGTCTTAATACATTTAAAAATCATATATTAAAAATATAGTTTATATTTAATGAATAATTTCTTAATGCACACTTTTTTATGTAGTCATTTATCTTTGGAGTATGGAGCTATGATTTTACTGTGTATAGGCAAAAATTACTGTTTATTTTTAAAATCTGAATATTTATATGTGCCGTCCTGCAAAATTGTAAACAATTTATGCGACATTTATGACATCCGTCTATTTATTATGATTTCTAAATGTGCCAAAATGAAATCAAATTTCTATCCGTTTTGTACTTTGCGTTGTGTTTGCGTTCTTTAATATGAATTTATCGTAGGTATATAAAACCTACCCGTTTTAAAATAGGTACTTAATACCTATGTAGTACTTTTTTTTCGGGAGAGATTTTGTTTATTACTTAATTCTAAAGGTCATTTATAAATTTGCTATGTGAAAGTAATTATTCATGTATATGTACGATCATTAATTACATACATCGTAATGCAAAATACCGTCTAAGTTAGTTTCGTGTGAACTATTTTAGCATTCAATTTCAATGCTAAAATGGTTAATAATTTAAAACTGTAAAACTACTATTCGGAATGTCGGAATGTATGTTTATACTTTAAAATAAACTAAAACATTTCTTCCAATAATTTAACATGGTTTCAAAACAAATACATATATTCTAACAATATGATTTTAAATGCATGTGTAGAATTTTAACCATAATTGAAATTGTTTGCTATTTTTCTAAATATTTTATTTTTATCCGATCAGCACAATTTAGTCAAATAAATTTTCTAATAATTTTATTCTTACTTATAGTTTAAGTTCAGATTTAGTATATTTTCAGATCTCTAATATGAAGTGCATAATGTTCACATAACTTTGTGTCTTTATTTTTAGTATAAGATTCGTCAAATTTAGTTTTCTTTATCTAAGTCTTCCCTATTACATTGTATTTTATGTTAAGTGTATGAGGTAACGCATAGTGATATTTTCATGTTAACAGATCAATAATAATTAAAACGTAACCGATATATTGCGCACAAAAAAGAACTTTTGAACTGGTTTACTTCTGTAGGACATGCATACTTGTTTTGGGTTTCTTACTTAAAATAATTAAGAGGAAACATTGAAAGTGATTATTTGGAGTGTTATTCGAATGATTGTGTATTTTTAGCAGGGTTAGAATGGCACTACACAAACGACGCGAACGATCATTTCGCTAATTTTGATTGGTCATTCGATCCTCCGTCAGCCAATTGAAAGCCTTCAATTGGTTGATTTTAAGCGGAACAATCGTTCGTGCCTTTTGTCTTACATTTTAATCCTGCCGGGCCTGCTAGTTGTATTCATTCATGGAGATAAATTACTCGAAGCAACATTGCCTTAAATATATTTCGTCATTCGGAGATATCAATAATATTCATCTCACGTACGTCTCGGTTCGTTTTTTGTTTCTAATTTTCTATGCGTTATCTTTCATGGTTTTATGTATCTAATACCAAAGAACATAGCTGTTAAAATAAATTGCCTGTAATTATAATAAATGTCTAAACCTGTATCAAGTGTTTTTTTTTTAAACCTACATTACGTCTTATATTAAAAAAATACAACGAAATTTACCATTATAAACTAGAAATTAAGTACCTAATAAGAAGTATCATAAATAAATCGTAGCTCCCTCTCTGACCTTTTTTTTCATTCAGATAAAGTGCAACAAATACCTAAGTTCAACAAATCAAAAATGAAGTTTAGTCAAGAGTCTCCATAGGCAAATATACTTTACATAATACCATGTTTCACTGGTCAATTTTCTGTACATGGGAAAAGTCAAGTATCAAGTTCCGTGTTTATAGGATTTTTTGTTAGTTTCTATTGAGTTAAACGTGGGATAGCACCTAGCGGCGTAGCGGATGCGAACCTAACCCTTCGGCTTCGTTTTCATTTTATAACAAACAAATTGTCCTACAAGTTACGGGTTTAATATGTTAATTATCAATTTACAAAAAATCGGCCAAATGCGAGTCGGACTCGCGCATGAAGAGTTCCGTAGAATGTTAATATATTTTTTTATTTATTGTAGTTGTTGTTAAAGCGGCGATGGAAATAGGAAGGTACTTACATCATTTGTGAAAATTTTAGCTTTCTAGCTATCATGGTTTATGAGAATTATAGCCTGGAGACAGACAGCAGAGGCTTAGGAATAGGGTGCCGTTTTTACGACGGCCTCAATACCGGAATGCCTATCTGATATTATGATAAACCTTTGATAAACTCTTAATCCAAAATCTGAATATCGGTAGCCTACTTCACGTACCTACGTATATATGCACGTCTTAAAAATGTAATCAGATAAATTCGGAATCTCAAAAAATCGGAATGTGTGTGTGAAAAAGTGAAATTATATGCATTTCTAAGTACTCATTATATGCTTATTTTTAAAAATAAAGGATTTTTTCATTTATCACAGAATCATGGAAAAATCATTGAGATAATATTAATATGGAGACGATACCGCCTACATCACATAAGTTCCACTCAACATACGTCATGTGGCGTAACTGCACTCAGTCGCTTGCTCGCTCATTGGCGCGAACGTCACGCTCATTTTTTATTTGTTTTAAAGTGAAACGCATCAAATATGCCTACGTGTGTGTTACGATATTGCACAAATAATACAAAGAATACGGAAAAGTGCAAAGGAATAACTTTTCATCAGTAAGTAACTAGATAATAATTTTTAATTCTTAGTTAGAGCAAAATTTTTGGCGGGCGACATTTTGTCATAGATTAAAAATTTAAGATATGACATTGGGCATGAAATAAGTGTTGTTAGTAATATTTGCTGGCGTATATTTTTATAGTATAAAATAATAATTTTACATATTTAGAAAAGCATAGACTGGTTGTTAATTGAAAAAAGGTGAAATCATGAAATATGAAAATCAATTACTTAATCACCAATTTTTTTTTTGTTAATTGATTTTAATCAAGTTTTTAATTGATATTGTATAAGCTACTGACTTGAACGTAAAATTGAATTATTATTTATTTATCTGCACTAATATTATAAAGAGGAAAACTTTGTTTGTTTGTTTGATTGTAATGAATAGGCTCATAAACTACTGGACCGATTTTGATGAAATTTGGTGCGAAATATGTACCACGGGCGAAGCCGGGGCGGACCGCTAGTTCAGAGATAAGTAATAAATATTTTTTCTATTCAAGGTTTCCATGTCTGGGCCGTGAAGAAAGGGAAAAATGGGTAAAATTTGTCCAAAACAACCTGGTTACCATCCGATAGAACTTGCGTCTGTTCATTGCATTTTCGCGATGAGGATAAATATACTGGGCTCTCCACATTCACGCGCGATTCGCGGGCGTGAATCGCGGCGCGAATTGCGGCGCAAATCACGCGTGAACTTTTCTTGGCTCCACATTTGCAGTGTTCACAGTTGTGTTCACAGTATAGTTCGCGCGCTCGACGAATATGGACGAAGTTGTTGCTTCGACAGGCCTACTGCTGTGTGCATTTGCATATTATAATTATGTCTGTATTAAAAGTAAAAAACAAATTAAAAAGAAGTGGAGGAAACGAAGATGGTGGATGACGAGTATTCATCGTAATAGAACAAGGTTTGTAATATTTTGTTCAGTATTGGGCTAATGTTTTATAAAAATAGGGGTAGGTACATAAAATTTATTGTATTTAATACCTTTCTTTGTTACAGCCTAACTATGGAGAAGCAGTTAAATGAATTAGTTGCTGAATCTTCTCGTGAATTTAAAAAGTTTACTCGTATGTCTAAAGCAGATTTTGAATACCTACTAAACAAGGTTTCACCACTGATTGCAAAACAAGATACCCAATTTCGGAAAGCTGTTCCAGCAAAGATACGTCTTGCCATAACACTGAGATATTTGGCATCTAGAGATGACTTCGAAAGCCTTCATTTTTTATTTAAAGTTTCCCCGCAGCTGATTTCTCAAATTATACCTGAAGTTTGTCGAGCTTTAAACCTGTTAAAGGATGAAATAAAAGTAAGTACATAAAATCACATAGGTATTTATTATTATAATCAGTACGAAATTAAAAAGAATTTTAATAATATTATTCATTAAGCAAAATATCGTGGCTATCGATGTGAGCTTCAATTAACTTGACATAAAAGCTTTTTCTATTATATCAAAATTATCTTCTACACCGACCAAATAAATATTTGCGTCTTCATTGGTGTCTTGTTCTGGAATTTGAACAACTGGAGGATGGATCATTTCATTCGATTGTATAATAATACTTGAGCCTATGTTTCCATTATTGGTAATACTATTTTGTACGGTCTTCGGGACATAATGAATCGATGGCTCGGAATGTGCTGATGATGAAATGCCAGATCTTGGTTGGTGGTGAATGATTGGCTCGGAATGTGCTGATGATGAAGTGCCAAGTCTTGATTGGTATTGAATGATTGGATCGGAATGTGTTGATGATGAAGTGCCAGGTCTTGGTTTGTATTGAATGATATATTGTTGTTGTAACGGTGATCCTATTGGTGACAGTGGTGGTATTGGCGATGAGGATGCTGATGATGCGGTATAATGAGATCTTAAAATCATGCCATCTATGTCATGCATCAATTTCATTCTTTTCTCTTCTGACAATTTTCTCAACTTTTTGGCCAAAAGTCTACCATACAAATCACAGTCGTCTTCTTGAATTGTATTGATAGATTGATTGTCATGCCTTTTTATAGTAGATTTAAACGTTGCCAGAGCTTCTTTCATCATTTTTCCTGCCTCTGTGACTTCGCTAGGATTTTTACGCCGACGAATTGTTGGTGTAGCTGTAGTATTAGTATTAACATCCTGACTTTGTTGTGAATCATTCTGATTTTGATTTTCCTGCTCTTCTTCAAGATTCTCTTGTTCTGTGTCATCCATATTTTCTGGCTGTGTTACCTTAAATGAAAATAAATTTATTTGATTACTTTTGTTGTTATAGTTGCCGTCATGTCCAGAGGAATGGCTACAAATAGAAAATGGATTTTCATGAAAATTTCCTCATGCTGTCGGATCCATAGATGGCAAGCATATTGTTTTGGAAAGTCCAATGAACTCTGGATCGGAATATTATAATTATAAAAGAACATATAGTATAGTATTAATGGCGTTAGTTGACAGCCAATACAATTTCATTTTTGCTGACATCGGATGTCCAGGTAGCATAAGCGATGGTGGTGTTTTTATGAATACTCTTTAATAGAAAAAAATTTGCAGAAATGATTTAAATTTACCAACACCACGGCCTCTACTGGGTTCAGATATCGAAATACCCTACGTTTTTTTGGGAGATGGAGCTTTTGCCCTTTCTGAGTATATTATGAAACCATATCCAGGAAATTACGACATGGGATCTCCAAAACGTAAATTTAACCAAACATTATCTAGAGCACGAGTCGTGGTAGAAAATACTTTTGGCATATTGGTGACAAAATTCCGTGT
>CAJQZM010029682.1:0-13857 GCA_907164665.1 Colias nastes | reverse complement strand
TGTGTGTGTGTGTGTGTGTGTGTGTGTGTGTGTGTGTGTGTGTGTGTATGTGTGTGTGTGTGTGTGTGTGTGTGTGTGTGTGTGTTTGTGTGTAATAGTGGGTACTATATTATACTCAAGTTATAAGATTTTCCGTTTCTTCGTAATCTAGAGTCAAAAGCCAGTTTTTAATTTTTACTTCTACATCACGCAGAGTACATGGATAAATATCAAGCAATTTATTAATTTTATTATATAGATGTACAGAAAGATAACTGTGTTGTCTTTTCAATAAAGCAGTTCGACACCTCACAGGATCAGTTACATTTGTGCATGTCCGTTTATTACGAAACTTATTGGGGTCATAAGGAGTCGTAACATGTTGTTTTATAATAGCATGATAAATATAAAGTTTCCTTACAGACAGTATTTGGCATATCTCATATAATTTTGTTGTTGGAAACCTATAAGGCTTAAACAACATTGTCTTGAGTAGAGACCGTTGTGCTCTTTCAAGTTGTAGCATGGTGCTTTTAAATGTTCCGCCCCATACCCCAATACAATAGCCAATGACAGATTGAACTAAAGCAAAATAAACAGTTCGTAGAATATTACTATCTGCCACATGTCTCAGGTTTCTAAAGACCGATGTAAGTGTTCTAACTCTAGATGATATCATATTAATATGTGGCTGCCATGTTAACTTCGCATCTAAGAGAATACCTAGATATTTTAAAGATGTAACTTGATTCAAATGTGCACATGAACATGTTTTATTTGTAGGCGAGTTACAAGTATGAATCTTTACTGTTAGATTAGGCTCTTTAATACGGGAAGTAGTAAATTTAATAAATGAAGTCTTAGATGTAGGTATTTAAGGTTAATACGTTTTGTTTAAGCCACAGACTAGATTTATGAAGACCGATTTCAGCATTTATCCTAACTTCGTCCCAAGTATCTCCATGGAACAACAACGCAGTATCGTCCGCATAGGAGATGATTTTACCCTTATTTAGTTTTAATTGGCATAAATCGTTTAAATATACTAAGAATAAGCTGGGGCCGAGTATGCTGCCTTGCGGAACCCCATATGTAACCGCGATGTCGGAACTGATTGAGTTACCAATCTTAACTTTTTGAAAACGCCCAGTAAGAAAAATTTTGAAAATTTTGAAAATATACCCCTTACACCATATCTCTCCAGCTTGTCTACAAGGGTGGGCACTGAAACAGTGTCAAAAGCCTTCGCTAGATCGATAAAAATACCGATGCACTTTTGTTTTTTATCTATATTATTACTAACAAATTCTACCAAAGATCTAACAGCCCCATCCGTACTTTTTCCAGCCCTAAAGCCAAATTGGTTTCCTGATAGGATATTATTCCTTTCTAAAAATTTCATAAGCTGATTATTCATGACTTTTTCTAATAGTTTCGATAGCGCTGGCAAAACAGAAATCGGTCTGTAATTAGTGACACTATCTCGCGCCCCACCCTTGTAAACTGGGGTAATAACCGCTCGTTTATAAACGCTGGGAAAAATACCCTGTTCAAAACATAAAGTTACGATCTTGGTAAGATGGGGGATTAAAATATGTCTTGCCATTTTAATAAATCTATTCGAAATACCGTCCCAGCCAACAGCAGAATCATTCTTAAGATTCATTATTAATGATTCTATTTCTTGTTCATTGGGAGGGAGCAATACAAGAGAGTTTTTGACACTAGGTATATTATTTGTATGAGAGTTATGATTATTTAATGTCCCAGGATGGTTGTTGTTAGTTTTAGATATATTTTGAGCTAAAAGATTCCCCACGTTCGCAAAAAAAAGCAAAAAAACGAGTTTACCCCTTCAATAGCATCAAGGGGATCTCTGTGGGTATAAAATACTTCTAAAAGAGCACCATTAATGAAGTCAAAGGAAAATCTCAAAATTTCTGTGAAATATGTTGTATGTATGTCCAAGAAATAATCGTGATTCACTTGGTCTGCCTAATGGGTTTTTTACACTTATGACAATAATATAGGAAGAAAATAATATATAGTTATGTAATTGTATATTGGATAGAAAAGAAAGATAAATAATAGATTAAATATGAAACCTAGTTTTAAAACAATAAGGCAATATGCTACATAAATAATAGCCGTAATAATAAACTACTCCTTGAGTAATAGTGGAGTAATAAATAATGAACCAATTATTAGTATCACAGATAACACAAAATGACGTTAGTTGCTGCCAACATAACAACAAGCCAATAGCAATCGCCCTGATAGTTTAACACACAGCACCAAAAGATGGCGCTACATGACTTTCATGTCTATACACAGATACGTCTATAGACTAAAATTACTTTTTCTTTAAATAAAAAATTAAAAAAGGCACAAATTTTATTTTAATTTATATTTAATTACCATGAGCATCTCTGTAGTAAGCATGTGTGACGCTACGGAAGCGCTCTTGTCCAGCCGTGTCCCATATCTGAAGCTTCACTTTTATACCGTCTACTGTAACTACCTTATTCTGAAATAGATGGCGTTAGTAGTATATTATGTGAGATGATTTTAGTGAAAACTTATTTACACTGTTATCGTCAATATAGGCCTAATTCAATGTGTATTGTTTGAAAGTATGTTATCATATTATTGCATGCACAAAATTTAATATATTTTATAGTAATTATTACAATTTCTAGAAGAAAATACTTTACCGTTAGAGACTTAGGTACGAGTATACAAATGTACCTATTTATTTTACTACTCTATTTATTTTAATATACCTAATACCTACATTGTCACAGTTCTAATGTAAAATATTTTTATTCCCATTTTAATGAAACACCTAGAAAGTAAGTAATAATATATTAATAAATAATAGCACAGTTCAGAAAAATAGAAACAGAAAAAAATTAAATGCCTCGACCCTCGCAACTTTCCAATAACCATCAGGCAAATACCATAAATCAAACTGACAAAAAAACAACGGTGCTTTGGTGCAATAAATCACTCAGCCGAAGAGTCGATTCAATCACAGCTGTCAAGCTAACGGGGCGGGAACAGAAAAAGCGCGCCAAACTTTAACACCAATAGCGGAGCAGCGAACCGGCCACGTATCCCCGTGACTGGTCCATTTGAACTTGGAACCCTTGCTAACGATGTTATTAATAATTAATAATAAAGCGAATGCTAATTAACGACCAGCCAGTTAAAATGGCTGCAATATAAACTCTTTGGTAAAACACGGTAGTATGTTAAGGCAATGTAATAGGAAATTGCTATTGCGGTTGCGTGTACCCGGAAGTCAATGCCAACGGTGGAAATGTAGTTGCCGGCGAGAAACGTGCCATCCCGGAAGCGGACGAGCATACATGTTTTACCCACGCCGCTATCACCGAGCAGCATAACCTGAAATAAAAACGCCAAAAATTTAAAGCAGGAACCAATATTTAAAAGTATCTATTATTAAAAACATTTTTATATTACTCCATTGAGTTACTATGTAGTGTATGTACTATGTACTACATAGTAACTCAATGTATTACTCTTTTTTATTTAATTTTAGAAAAAAAAATTGTTGTAAATATCTTATTATTGGTCTGATAGGCGATAAATTCTTACTAACCTTTCCGAAAACGTCGTATTTATCATCTTGTTTCCCATATTTATCCCATTGCTCACTCGGCGACGGCGGGTCACTATGTGGCATCATGGTTACTTCTTCAGATTTTTCGTCCTCGTCTCTGGCTTCTGGAAGGTTCCGCGCCCACGTAGGCCTCACTCGACCAACGACAACACGCTTCTCCATTTGTCTATTGTCCATTGCTTTTGGATTCCACATGTTCTTTATTTGAATTTCGCGGTTAGTCTTTCAACATTGTGAACTTTTTAATTAATAAAACTTTTTAAATATCTTCGACAGTTCATTGTTTGGATACGCTGGATGAATTGGAAGTTGGTTGGTAAATATGCTTTTTAGTTTTAATTAATTAATTTGATAATTCATTTGTTTCTTATTCTACTAAGTTAATATAGATCGCGTTCATATTAAATTGCAATTGCTGGTGTTCCAATAGCAATAGCAAACATTTTATACATTCGCAATCTTTTTATCAATTCTTTTTATATCTAATTTAGCTTTTCCTTCTAAATAAATATGTATGTATTATATTCCCTCTTCTTTTTCATATAATATGTATTTAGTTTATTCTCTATTATCTTTACTTACATTGCCGCCCGTGTACCTACCTATAAATCATTAATTCATTATCCTTTACCTTGGGCAGCCTGGAAGAGATCGCTGATAAGCGATAAGGTTGCCTTATGTGCTATGCATGTTTTCCATTTCTTTTAATATTATGTAATGTAATGGTACATAAAATAGTTAAATAAATAAATAAATCTTTACTTTTATTTACATAATATCTAAAGATAAATAGATAAGCTAATGAACCTTCATTTTGTGAAACGTAATAGGTACCTACAGCTATGTCTTTACATCAAAAAGAAAGTTTCTTCTACTTTTTATATGTAAGTATGCATTTTACTTCACAACGTGATAATGTGATTCATGGACATCTATTTTTGATATTGACATGGAAGGATATTTTTAGCTCGCTAAAATTGCATTTAAAATGCGTGGGCCGTACTTAATGTTTTTGCTCTTTAACATATTAATTATTAGGTATTTATATATTATGATGCATGTGTGAGTTAAAGAGACTAATTAACTGGTAATAGCTTTGACCTTTACCTTTATAAATCAGGTTTAAATTAAGTCCGTAAAGTGATTTATGTCGTTCGTTTTATGCAGCGACATAATTTGTTTTATGTGAGATCGATAATACAAAAGCCTAGGTACGTCTTTATCAACATATAATTTTGTATTTTTAATATACCTACCTAATAGGTAAATATTATACACATTGTCATTTTTATATTTAATTAGTGTATATTTGGGGTAAGCCGCAACAGATCGAAAAATATATCTATAATTTTTTTTAAATCATTTTCACACACGGATTAAAAGCAATTTAATAAATTGAATATGTTATATTCCTACCTATATGTATATATACCTATATGTTATATTCCACATAAATAATATTGCATAAGTTATCAACAGCTGCATCTAGAGTAATTAAACAATAACTAACAGTGACAAAACAAGTTGTTACAGCTTGTTTAGGTACACAAGGCTCATAGTAAACCCTAGGCGTTTAACAAACTAATTAACAGCTAGATTTCATTACTAATTCAGTACAATTTAGCTTTAGACGGGTTGTCACAGATAACGTTAACAATTAATTAAAATATTATTTCATGACATCGTTACTTTTCAGTATTAAAATTTAAGCATTAAAATTTTAATGGCATCTTTTACATGACGGACTGACAACCCTACGAAGGGTCTTTCCGGCCCGTCAGGACCCTTATCAAGGGTGAGGGTGACAAGAACAAATACGATAGGTATCTATTAAGTACGAGTTTGATTTTATCGCAAATTAATCGTTACATTTTCAGCGGTTTCATATTTTGAGGTTTGACATCTCATCAGCGGCATGTTTTTAATAGACTTGTTTAAAAGTTATAGGTAGGTACTTATTTCTACGCCGATGGGGTCGCGAAAGAGTTCCAAGCCAACCAATAGGTACTCGCGACCCCGTCATTAAAGCGGCTCGACGGAACACAGTGGGTTTTTAAATCGTTAAGAATCCGAAATAACCCACGGCTCCTTGCCCGGCGGAATCTATACAAGATTTCCCCAATATAAATAAAAGTTTATACAATCCTTTTAAAATGTGATATAGGTTATTCCAATATGAAATAACCCATAAAACAAACTAAGGTAACTGCATAAAAATATATCTATAGGTATCTGTGTTTCATCATGTGATTGTGCAAATGTGAGGGATCTCAGCCCTTCGTTTACGCAACCCTCACACTGAGGCCTGAGTAAAGTTATACAGCGATTAGCAGGGAAAAACAGGTGTCGAACTTAATACAGAATACTATAGTATTAGTTTATCTTCTTTTAATTGTTATTTGTTAATACTTAAATGTGCATTTACTTTTACGAATTATCCCCGAAATATCTCAATATAACTCAAATATGTATATTTGAGTTGTAACTAAAAAATATGTTTAATATGATCGTCCATTTCAGATGAAGTTATGGTGCTCTTACAAAGCAACCCGAAATACACGTTATTCGTAATATTGCGGGAAACATCGTCTTTAAAAGCATAAAATATAATGATAAAGAGGTATCTATAAATATACAATACATATTGTGACACGATATAAACAAACACACACAATTTTAAACATAATACTAGTTACTTTATTTAAATATCAATGTCCTAAGTTTTCAGGATTTAGAGTAAGCTTTACGCTCAGTATATGAAGCTTTGTATGATCCTGTAACATAGCAACTGCTAAGTACTTGACATGATAGTGTGAGATTAATCTCTTCACATTGTTCTAAAGTAGGTACTTACCTGAGATAAGTATTGAGATTAATGCTGATAGTGATTATGTTGTTAACATACGCTTTATATATTACATACCTATATGTATTTATTTAATAGATTGTCTTGAGCAATAGTAAGAGTGGAGACTTGAAGCCGATTTTTTGCTTGTTACGATATTATATTGATAGATTTTTAAAATTATTGTACAATCAGAAAATTTCATCTTATGTGTATTGTGTATAAGACGGGCTATATTTTCTTATTAAATCTTTGATTTTAAATAATATGGAGATTCCCAAATGGATTGCTAAGCATTCTGCATTATTCTAGAAAATGCATAATCTCTCTCCACCTCAAATCTAAAAGAATTTCAGGTAACAAAAATCATTATAATTTATCAGCATTGACAGGAAATACCTTTAAATCTCGTTTTTGCTTTTAACGCAGAACCCATCGTCTCTCGGGTTATATAGAAAGAGTATTTTCTAAGATTTTAATAAACGATTTTCCTTCCGTACAAATATTTATCAACACTCTAAAAGGTATGCACAATTCGGAATAAGTCTGTTAATTGCTTTTCGCGCTAGCCTCTGAATGAAACTCGATAACTCCGATTATTGAAACCTCTGTTTTTTCAATTTTAATTAAATCCGGTTTTGCCAACGTTTAAGGGTTTCATTGTAAAATATGTTGCTTTTAAAATGTGCCCAAGTATTGTACAGAATTACGACCCTAAAAAGCAAGGCTATAATCTACTATATAAAAATAAGTAGGGTTTTCCTTCCTGACGCTATAACTCCAGAACGCACCAACCGATTTCCACGGTTTTGCATTCGTTGGAAAGATCTCAGGCTCCGTGAGGTTTATAGCAATGAAAAGGTGTCTCTGGTGGCGAAACGGAGTTCGCCGGGTTTGCTAGTATATAATTATATATTCTTATGATACTCTTTAGAAACCCGAAACGTTTGAAGTAAAAAGTATTGAAACATAAAATACAACATCCTTATCTAAAACATATCTGTCTATTCAGCAGAAAATGTAAGTTCATAATTATTATACTAGCGTAGAAAATTCAGTGTGCATTATGTAAATTTGGCCAATTTCACGTATAAAGTTGCTACATGAGCCTTTCAAGTGTAGCAGTGATAATGTGACAAAGGTTTGACCGCCTGTCATTAGCCAACCCGGCTTACAAAAAGGAAATATTTTTGGTGAAATTGGTTGCCGATGAGATTGATTTCCTGGTTCTATTATAGGATTTGTAAATATAAAAAAGAGCGTGTGTGCCTAACACACGTATCAGCAGTGAACTTCTTTGACAAGATTAAAAGATACCAAAATCGTCGCCTTACTCCATGACGTGACGGTATTGCCATGACGCGACCTTGAAATTTTACTCTCAACGCGCCTTAAGAAGTTTCACTTCAAAAAAATCATAATCTTTTAATAGTAAAAAGTTATAACACAAAATAAATCTATCTCAAAAGTCATACGAAAGCGATCTGCAGCCGCGAGCCAAAGATAAAAATTAGCTTATGATCGAATAAGTTTTCTCATTATCAGTATTCAGTAGGAATCTATATTTTCATTTCCTTTTAAACAGCGCTTTGATATTTAAGAAAATATTGTAACATGCTATTTAAAGTAACATTAGGTTAAGCTTAGATTATATTTCGATATAGTTTAAGTTCAACAAACGAATGACGAAATAATTATTCTAGTTAGTTGTTTTTAGATTATGTACTATTACAATTTTTTATATGTCCTGCATTGCTAATACATGAGAAACTGATTTTTAAATATATTTTACGAAAAAAATACAATTAAGAAAATCAACCCCTTTTCAAAAAAATATGATAAATTCAAAAAAATATTAAATGGTAGCATATTTACGGCGGAACCCTAAAAATGAACATCTGAACGCTCTGTTAGCGCCAAGCGAGCGATTCTTCTCTTAATTAATGATTTTCAATACAACCATCAAAACGTTTGATATGAAAATAAAAACATGGCGCCAACTCGCATCACAAAAGTCCGCCATTTTGATTTTTGATGCTATTGTAATAAATGCCAATAGACTAACAATAAATATCGGCTGGTCATTAAAATGTAACAAGATCCCGGCGGACTTCTAGAAAATTCGTATTTGGACAATAGCAAGTTGAAATTTTCCTTTACTACAGTTACATCGAAAGTTTTGTTGTCTCTAATAACGGTTTATTTTAAACGTTGATTGTTTGAAATTGAAACTGTCCCTAAGCGTTGTTTGTTCATCGTTGTTTCAAAAACAAAATGATGTTTTGTTTTGTGAAATTTACATTGGCTGTGATACAAAATTTTACGCTGTTCTTGTACAAACAGTTCAATGTTTATGATAAAATACATTATATTTATGCTGCTCGTAACGGCAATGAAAATGGATGTAAAATAAATAGCTACATAATATGTACTTCATAGTATCATGTTACCCTACTCTATAAAATATTTTGTAAAAAAGCGGTATTATTGCACGAGAACCACTAAAAAAGATTAAAGTATGGTAAATTATGATAAAATATGATTTATTTCCAAGCGCTGCCCTGTTTCAATTAATCCTCTTTCAAAATTTTCCCTTTTGCAGATTATTCAATCCTATACCAATTTCAAATTGTTTACAGATTAAAAAAATTAAAAATGAAATCCCACAGATAATAAACATAAAAATTAATTGTTTTCCACAAATAAAACATAAAAACATGAGAAACCCGCATTATCTCCTTTTTTTCCTTCTAAAAGCTGGCAATCTATTTGCAAAGGCCTTATCTATAGCTACATAATATTATGGTCATGCAGGGTTATGGTCGCTCAAGTCTTAACACCCATCTTCTTTGCCGTCTCTAACATAAAAAAGCTTCAAGAGATACAAACGTTTTGGTTTCCTTTCAATATCCACTGGGAAATGCGCAATGAATCCTGAATTTAAAACTACATAGTTACTTGTCAAGTATTATCGGTAAAGTACGGGAAAGCGAAAAAAGAACGGTTGGAATGTAGTCAGTATGATATATATTTTTAATATTAGATATAAATTCGGTATAATGACTCTTCGTTTTCATATATATATTTGTCATTTGTCAAATAAATGTTTTAAAAATTTTATCGCGATAAACAACAAATAAGAAAGTCATTTTTCGATACAGGTATATTCATGTTATATTTATTACGAAAATAACCTGTAATAATAATCAGGTTGAAAAAAAACTCCAAAGTAATTAAATATTCATCAGGCAGTACGAAAATAAAAGTCATATTTCGATAATGAGCAATTAAAATTAATTAGGCTCCCAGATACTGACGCGGAAATATTTTTACAGACCAAGTAATATATTTAAAAACATCGTATAAAATCTATTTAAAGCTTCAAACTTTATGAATAATTAATATTTGTGAATCTTAATCCGTTTGTATTCAAAGTTTCCTGTATTTGGGTATCTAGTAACGAAGTAACTAGCTATACAAGAAGATATTTTGCATGTATCGCAATATCGATTTCATTTTAATGTTGTATTAATAATCAATTAGGTAGCTAATAATAATATAGGATAACATTATTACCTGTACGATAACAGAATAATTATTATTAAACATACCTAACCTCTTATTCTATGAAAAGAAGAATGTCGCAGAGATGTTATTATAGAGATAATATGCATGTACCTATACCTAACCATTGAGTTACTATGTACTACGTAAGAGTCATCGGTACTACACTATTTGTAACACGAGTTAGAGTCAATCGTCTCAAACAATTTTTTTTTGTTTCATTGATTGGTTTTAATTGATAAGTTTATTCATATTTTTTAATAAGATAAACAATATTTATTTGTTACATTGATTGGTTTTAATTAAATAAGTAATAAGAGGCAGAATATCTACAAAGTGTATGAATCACTAGCCGCCACGCGCCGCCGCGCTTGTCGCACAAATTTTGTTCGTGATGTCCTCTCTATACGTAGTAATAATACCTCAATGTACCTCCCTCATTAGTTATCATCTCGGAATATTTCCTTGTAATTTTATGCATTGTAGCTTTTACGGTAATAACTTAATAAGCTATGAGATGCTAAATAATAGATATAGATTTCTTTGAAAAGCTCGTTAGCATTCACTGCAATGTAAGCCCTGAAGTTTTCAATACAATTATTGATAATTTTAAGTAGGATTATATTTCATTGGAGTTTGATTTTCATATCGCGTGTTTAAATAAATTAATGATTATTTGTTGTATCAATATTTTTTAATTTTCGTTATACAATTAAACGAAACAACTAGTTTAAATTTATGTACCTACCTATATAAATTATTTTAGTCGTCCGTTTTAAACTAGCTTTCGATTTTTAAGGTCAAACATTTTCAAGAAGTTTAAGTTGCATTTTAAAGTTTAAAAACGTAGCTTTGTGGGATAAATATTTAAGAATGCATACGAATGTATATTTTAAAGTACTTTGTAAGTGGCTGGAGAAAATTTTCAGAGATTTTAAACTCTCATAGTTGTACACGATTTATTTACTTTTATAAATATTTTTATCCGACGTTCCTATAAACAGGACAGAACAAAGTTAACAATTGGTTGCTGACTTTTTTATTAGACAGTTGGTGAATTGGCGTAGTTTATACAATTTGTATATATCTTTTTATACGGATCGAGCGGTATTTTTTTTACTCTCCTCTCCGTACTAGTCAGTAGTTACCTAAAATATAAACGATTTCATGACTATGATACTATCTATCTATAAATATGAATAATAAAAATAAATAAAATAATCTATACTATCTATCTATACATAATATTATAATAACACAAAATATGAAAATTTTAACAACGAATGTCTTTAACATATCTTATGTTAATTTAACTCAACCATTAATTTATTACGTTCGTAATGGAAAGCTTAACCTTATGGTGGCCATACACCATACTTCCTATCGTCCATTCGGCATGACGCTACCGAATGGATCAGTTAGAACTGACCATGTGTGGGAGTGGATTGGCATTATTTGGCATGATAGTTATACTTGACGGAACAATCGAATTTCGATTCTTTTGGCTTGATCATGGCGATTGGATCATGTCGATTGGACCGTGTATGGCGGTATGCGATCGTCACTTCAGTCTGGTCAAGATTTTTCGTCCAAGCTGAAGCATAGGCGCTTCGCTCGCTTGGTCGATAAATATGAAAGTATATGGATGTTTAGATGACAACGGTTACGGATTTGGATAAGATTTGTTTGGGAGATAGATGAAGTACCAGATTACTTAACACATTGGGTACTTCTCATTAAATAGGTACATATATATAACAACAATCTTCCCGGCATATAATCCTTTTTTTGTTTCATTTTTACGAATAAAACGCCCAAAACGGCTAAAACATCGTCGTCTGTCACCGGTGACGCCATGGCTTCAACTGAACGTTGCTGCCGATTGGACAATTCAAACGTTGTGTGTGTGGTCTCTATGGACAAACTGCAGATTGGATCAAGCTGCAGCGTCATGCCGATTGGACGATAGAAAGTATGGTGTATGGCCAGCATTAGATATTAATCCAATTCTTTAAACCAAGGCAAACCACAATTATATGTCCAGTTTTATCAAAACACGTCTAGGTATGAGTCAAGTTAAATTTTAGCAAATAGTAATTGCTTCTCAACTTCGTCCCAGGTTGGGGCAGGAACAAAAGACAAACAGCTCTAACGGGGAGACTGCAAACAACTTTGTGATTAGTTCATCTATAGAGTCTAGCGGTAGAATTTCTCGGGAATAATTATATAGTTTTAAAAAAAAGCTAAAAAACACTTGTGACTTGAATGATGAAATTATTTTGATCCTTGATCGTATAAAATTGAAATTAAATCTGTCCGTTTAAAGAGACGGAGTCTAAACTCTAAAGCAGTTGGTAACAAAAAAAATTACAGGTGAAGCTAATAAATTATGACAGGTATGTAAGATAGGACTAAATACCTACAGATAACATATGTGACTGATATGGTTCTATCTCTATACCCAAGTCTATACCTAGTGTTTTAGACCACCTTCTTGGTACAACTATGGTTATCGTGTGAGCGTAGAACCGATCTAAATTCCATACAACTTCAATATTATTCTAATACCTACAAAAATTATAACGTGGAAAACAGATTAGAAATAAATAGCTTTGTTAGATACAGTAGATACCTACATTAGACATCGACTTTTAACTGCATTGTAACACAAATAAAAAACTTCGATCAACACTGAACTGAATCATAAAAGCTGGCTCATTAGTTCGCATTCTATAATATGAAATTCCTTTCAACAGATAATAAATTTCATTTCGCAGTCTAAAAACTCGCAGCGTATCGAATTTCATTCGCTTCGTAAAAAGATTCAGGTTCCCCATAAAGTTTACAAAGGCTATATCTATACATTATATATCTATCTATAGGTATTCATGGCCGCTACTTGATTGGCTTTATAGCTTACGCGATAATTAATAAGATCTTTCTGGAATGTTCTAAATTTTAATTGAGTACAGGTAAATTAGCTTGGAGAAATTTTTTCATATGTAGTGGTGTGTATATTACTCAGATCTTAGAGCGCGTTTCCACTATATCGTTCTGGCCTATACAAAAATGTTTCGATATCCTAACATTACTATTTAATTTTATACTTATTCCTAGCAACACTTTTTTTTTCAATAAAAACAAGTTTTTATTTGAAAGAAAATGGTTTTGACTTTATAAAAAAAATATATCATTCAATTTCACGTCCTTGAGCAAACGACAAGGCGACTACCGTGAAACAATAAAATATCGTGTCCATAATAATTTGTTTCATAATTAATATTTGACCATAATAATTACGAAACAAAACAAATAAATAAATCGTCACTTGATAGTGGAAAGTGGAAACACGCACAAAACCAGAATAAACCAGTTTACGCTGTCCGCAGGTGCCACGTGCAGACGTTTGGTATCGTTAGAACATAAAATTCAAAAATTATAATTATTACGTATAGACCGGGAGATATTGACACAAAATTTCGAGTCATTTGTAACAGGATGGCGGTTCTACAGGGGTCTTAGTACGCAATGACAAAAAGAAAAACGATGGTGTGAACGCTGGTACCGGCGGCTTAGTCGCGTGGGCGTTAGTCGAACTCGTCGGAAAAATAGCGAAGTCAAACAATTTGTAACACAAAAAATTTTAGAATTTACCGATAGCCCATAAAAAAGAAGTAGGCGATAGTGTCATGCCATACTTTTCCGGTGTGACTTACAGCCCGCCATACCGACGCGAATGTGTTGATTTAAAAAAAACAATTCAACCATTTGTAGGCTAACTTTTGCACAGGTAACCATCGTCGTGCAGCCATTTACGAAAATC